>JAYEPQ010000004.1:20558128-20725628 GCA_036321105.1 Dracaena cambodiana | reverse complement strand
TTGCAGGTTTCAAGCCCTGGCACTAAAAGATAAACTTTTGAAGGAGTTACAAGAACTCTGCGGCAGCTCATTAAGTTTTCTTGAGGACCATTTCTGTTAAATGACAATCTCTGTCGCTTTCCAAAGCGATAGAGATGATCATCTAAGGGCTTGTAGCATGTCGAATCCAACTTGTGCATCTTCATTAGAATTCTTGTAGCAGTATCTTCAGATAATCTACCAAGAACTTTAAACAGATCATAGTTGACATTTGCAGAGGAGATCTCTTGTATGTGAACTCTGGAATTGAACTTCAACACCCCGCGAAGGAATCTCGCCGTTAGGTTATTGATGAGTTGATGAATTTGTAGGAGCTTTTGGGAGAGCTATAACTCCCTCTTCTTTGTAATCTCTTCTTTTATGAAATAAAGAGCAAATTATTTTCCTCTCTATCTGTCGGCTTCAAGGATCTTGCTTGCTCAACAAATAGATGGTTTATAATTTTGGTAAAATAATCTAAGGCTCATTTGCGTAACTTAGATCACTAATACCCAAAATGATCGGATAAGGATCATCTTAACTTAGATAGAAGCGCCTAATTGCACTCACCAAAAATCCAAGTTCTTCATAGGAACGCGAAGTTAAAAGCCTCGCATTTTGCATAGTTGCGCGGAGTTAATGACTTCGTGTTTTCCATCGTCACGCGAGACTAATAGCTTCGCATTTTGGAGAGTAACTGATCAGTCATTTTCTCCGAAATTCGCGCCGAACTCCAAGAGGCGGTTTCTTTCAATTAAATGAAATCTCTATTCTTTATCCTTCTCACTTCACTTGAGAATTTTCCAGAGACTTAGAGATTCAGGCGATTATAGCTCAGGCGACCCGAGTTTTTTCCGATCGAGTTTCTCCCGATTTCCCGTCGATTTTCATCAAGTTTTTAAGCAATGGCGCCCAAGACTCGTGCTTCTTCTCGTCGGCGACTGGCGCAAGTAGTGGTGGCAGTGGCCATGGCAGCGACGCGCCAGCCCACACTTCGCCTATTGGGGGTAAGAATCTCTCTATTGAGACTTTTTAAAGCATTTCTAGAGTGATTTGGCTTGATTTTAACCGATCGATCACCTCTTTTACCGGCGAGATCGCCGTACTCCGGCCGTAAGGCTTGGAGAAGAAGAAAAGCCTCTGACTTTCTTCTTACGCGAAGTTATCGCGTCATCCTCGTGTTTTGAAGCGCGGGGCTATTTGATTTAGCAGTCACGTTGAAACGCGAGGCTATTTTGAGTAGCAGTCGCGTTGAAACGCGAGGCTATTTTGAGTAGCAGTCGCATTGAAACGTGAGGCTATTTTAAGTAGCAGTCGCGTTGAAACGCGAGGCTATCTTTTTGACTTCTGCACGGTCTAATTTTTAGCTTCGTGCGGAGTTACTTTTAGCTTCGCGCGGTCTAATTTTTAGTTTCGCGCATCCATACTTAGAAAAATTTTCTGCTTTGTAGAAATTTCTCTAACTTTGATTTTTCCTTTTGCAGTAGGGTATTCGGTGGAAGCCCTTCCCCATAAGCACTACTTTGGTTTTGCTGGTGGTTCTGATCCATCAGCTCAATTTCGCTTCACCACCATCCTGGCCGCATACAAACCTGACTCGAGAGGGCGCAAGGAAAAGTTTATTAAATATCATCCCACTACTGCACGTGAGATTATCACTGATGCAGCCTTCGAAGATGTGAACAAGGAAGCGTTAGAAAAACCCGCATTTCTCTTTGGGGACCGATGGAGCAATCAGACGAGATCCTCTCTGAAGAGGATTGCATGTGGCTGTATAACTCTGGCGAAGCTTTAATGTTTCTGACTGGAATGGATCGCGGCTACCCCCTGATCTACCTTCAGAGATTGGCGATGCCCCGTGAGTTAAAGTGGGGACTATCTCAAGAACAGGATGGTGTCCCAACGGGCAAATTGGGCGCACAGGGGGCTTATCAAGATGGCCCCACTAGATGCATTACTGGTTTGCTTCCAGGCCGTTTTGGCAAGGAGCTCCCCGTAGGAGAGGTTCCGACCCGCGCAAGAACTTTCCTAAGTGAGTTCCTAGCGAAAGAAGGTCAATATCCGGCTAGCGACTTTAGGATGCCTGGCTGGGTTTACTCCTCTGGCAACATGTGGTGGGCCCGCCTTGTCCAGTACATGTTGGATTCTCATGAACCCATTCTGAAGGAGATTGGCCTGTACAAAGCCATCAGGAACGTTCAATTCGGGTTTCCTCAGAGTGCTTATCATTTCTTCTGCTTTCTTGAGATGTACAACCTCGAGACCTGCACTCTTTTTACGCCAGTGGGTGAGCTAGGGTTTGCTCTCCACGAGATGTTTGAGGTATCTGGGCTCTCAATGGGTGAAGTCCCCTACAAGGAGTATATCCCTACTACCGAGGAATTGAACATGCTACTGGCGAAGGACGAGCGCATCTATGCTACATACTGGGAGATGATGTGCTACTACCGCATCTGTGCTGACTTAGCTGGTGTGCGTAATCAAGGTATCGGCCACAAGAAATGGGCCGATTACCTCTTTACCAACTTGAACTCTAAGGATAGTTCAACAACCGTACATGGCCATGCTCCTGTCTACATCACAGAGATTGATCGCCGCATTGCCAAGACCCGGCTAATGTATTATACCACTGATTCTAATGAAGGTGGATTCGGTCCTAGTATCTCTTTCAAGAGCTACCACTATCAGGCTCAGTCCCCAGTGTCTAACAGAGGCCTTATTGCTGGGTTCTTGATGTTGTGGCTGAAGAGATGTGTAGTGCCATCATTGCCAAAAGAGGCAATTGCAATGACTGTGGTCTATCCAGCAGTCCTCCTCGCATACGACCGACCTTTCGGACTTCTTCCCGCCATGGTGTGCAATCTACAGCATGGATTGCGAACACTCTGTAATGACTTCATTCCTGCTGATAAAGGCAAGGGAAAAGGGAAAGAAAAGTCGAAAGAGGTTGCCTCGGTGAAGACTCTGAACCCTAGGGTGGAGCTTCCTTATACTTATCTGATAGCATGGCTTGTTATGCACTGCCCGTCTCTTATGAGTGCTGCTTCACGCTGCTCTGGTGACAAGTGTTGCTTTGTGGAGCTATACGAGCACTCTTCATGGAAGCACTACTATATGTCCCAAATCCGAAAGACTCTCCGTCATCATCAAAATTATGAGATCTTCCGGTACTTCCCCGACTTTCCTGGTGGTGGTTATGGGTTGAAATTGAAGGATATTGCGGGAGCAGATAACTTCACTGCCTTATCCTCGGGAGCGTTCTGGTGGCTCCTTAATATCCAACCCGGGCACCTAGTGTACCTTCAAGATAGTAAATGTCTTATCGAACCGCACATCCCGAGTCGCTTTGCTCGCCAATTTGGATATTCCCAACTTTATGTGGGCAATCCAAACAAGAGTTTTGCCTATGAGGGAAATTTGTACGATGGTGCCCGCGGATGGGTTCATTTTATAGCTGGTGGGACCGGAGCTGAATTCATCCTGCCACAGAAGTTGCGAGAATTGGCCATGACTCTCAGTTTTTGCACATGGTATAGCGTTGCAAATGCTGACGTGCCTCATTTCTCGATCAACCGAAACTGTTGGAAGGAGATTGAGGCTTTCAACATTAGCCGCCAAGGTGCTTCCAGAGTTAGAGTAAAAGGCATGGATGAATTCCTTGGCGCCGCGGCCGAACCATCAGATGTCAGCGAGTCTGGCGATGATGATGATAATAATGATGAAGACAATCCTGATGCTGGAGGTGCTCCCCAACCTGTCGTCATTCGTCCCTGGAGCCTGACCCTCAAACGCTGCGGTTCCCTAAAGAAAGGACCTGCCAAAAAGAAGCAGAAGTTGGCTCCGGGAACTCTAATAGCCCCCCAAGAAGTGGCTATCAAGTTTGCTTCAGATCTGCTGGCTTCAACTCTATCTCCAGCGCCGGCAGGGGAGAATGGACCCGTTGGAGCTCCAAGTGTTTCCGAGGTTCCGGCTCCTCCAATCGTAGAACCTGTTGAGCACCATGCTGCGCAACCACTTGGTAGTGAGACGGATACACTTCTGGAGATGACGGTGGCTCCCCCTTCAAGTCCAACAACTGGACTTGTATCTCTAGGTATGGCTCTTAGTGTTCTGTCTTTTGTTCGTTATTTTTACTGTAACACCATTTTTCTTATTTCTGGAAATACAGGTGGTCAGCTCCTCTCGCCAATGCATTCAACTACCCAGGTGGAGTCTGACGATAAGGTGGACTATTCGGGCGCCGCTGGCTCAGTGGGTGGTTTGGGTAGCTCTGCAAGCGATTTTGGTGCAGACTACTTTACGACAACTCCTCCCTCTGTTCCTTATTCGGTTCCCCCAATTGATGAACTTGGGAGTGATGATAGGACAGAGGTGATTGTCGCAGCCACGACAAAAGAAGCCACTCCGTCTCCAAATTTATCGTCTCCAACACCACCAGTCTGCTCCTCAGAGACCTTTCCAGTGGTCTCTGGTGCACCTTCTGCTCCTCAGTCAGCGGTTTTAACACCATCTATCATTGTAGCTGCTGGGACGCCTGCAACTCCTCTAGCTCCAAGTCTTCCGGTAGGGGATGAGGAAAACCTGAGGTTCTCATTTGAAGCTACTTCTGTCACCGGAGGAGCTTCTGGTGGAAATACTCCCTCATCATCTCCTGTAGGTGGTGCTGCCCGAGTGATTTGTACTAGCGATGCTTCTCCTCGGGTTCTCAGTTCAGCTAGGTCTGCATTGGCTTTACTTGCCCCGCATATTATGGACCTAGTACAGGGACGGGCTTTTTCCTTTTCAATTCCCGTAAATACCGTTCCTTCTTCAACGACGCCTTCTTTAGCACTGCCTGTCTTAAATACAGACACCATAGACCCTCTCGAAGAAATCTTCAACTACAGTGTTAATGATTTTATGCGGTTGCTAAGAAGATGCATCGAGATGACCCTTGCTGGAAGAGATTTCCTCAGTCTCGGACGTCCGATGCTATTCAGCTATTTGGATAATATTGAAAGGGTCAGAGGACAAGACCGAGCAGCTCCTTACTGGGCCTGCCTTGCAGACTTGGAAGAGCAAGTGCGTACGCTGAACACAGTTCACCAAGCGGACGTGGAAACGATTACCGCAATAGAGTTAGCGCGGCTTCGGATGGAGCTAGCGGCGCTTCGAGAGGAGTTAATGCGTCAAGAAGAAGGATGGTCTCTGGAATTGGCAGAGCTCCAGGCTAGTCGGGAGTCTATCACTAAAGGTTTGGAGGCGGTGGACTCCAAGATTGGGAGGAGTCAGGCTGCCATCCTTAGAGTCCAGGAAACCATTGCTAAAGCTCGGGCGGTCTTAGTAACCAACGAGCTTCAATTAGGGGAAGCCGTTAAGAAGCGGGAAGTACTGATCCTTCAACGGGAACATGTTGAGCAGGAGGAGACAATAAAAAGCCATGCTATGGAAGAGTCTCGTCAACATCTAACCCATCAACTTGCAATGAATGATGATGACTTACTCCGGCAGGCTCAACACTCCGTAGAAGCAACTCGTCGTCGAGTGGTCGACGAGGCGACGAATAAGTTGAAACTCCCAGGAGATTCATAGTTTTCTTCTATTCTTTTATTCTTCATTCCTTCTGTAATGAGAACTTGTAATAAAAGAGAGAACTTTACTGATTCTCTGACTTCTTTTGTAAATCCATTCCTTTTGAATGATGAATAAAGATAACTGCTTTTTGATTCTTTTATTTGTTGGCTAGGAAATCTGCTTGCACAACAAATAACTTGTCATCAAAAGTATTCCAAGTCATACTGTCAGAGGTAAGAGTTTAACATGACAGGGTTTATGGGATTTTTAGCAAACCCCCAGCTATCAACGGGTTTGATTAGCTTTTACTAAACACCGTTTGAGTTGGGCTAGCCATGTTATTCCCCTCAACATGGTGAGTTGTCGAGAATTTTGTTTGGGCTTAAATGCCAAACTTTTCCTCTTCCCTTTGCCTTAGCGGCGTTGGGCTATTCATGCTTTTACTCCTAGCATGAAAGGGTTGGCGAGAAACTAGTTCTCTTCCCATTGCCTAATGGCGCTGGGTAATTCATCAATTTGAGGTCAGAGGCGCTCAATTGCGCATGCCTTAACAAGTGGAGTCCAAAGCTCTTTCGCGTAACTTAGACTGGGCACACCACGATGGTCGGGTTAGGATCCATCAAATTTTTAGGTCAGAGGCGCTCATTTGCTCATGCCTAAGAAGAAAACTGGAGGCGGTTCGTAATTTGAACTGGGCACACTAGATTTTAGGTCAGAGGCGCCCATTTGTGCATGCCTAAGAAGAAGACTGGAGGCGGTTCATAATTTGAACTGGGCACGCCAGATTTTAGGTCAGAGGCGTCCATTTGCTCATGCCTAAGAAGAAGACTGGAGGCGGTTCGTAATTTGAATTGGGCACACCAGATTTTAGGTCAGAGGCGCTCATTTGCGCATGCCTAGGAGGAAGACTGGAGGCGGTTCGTAATTTGAACTGGGCACACTAGATTTTAGGTCAGAGGCGCCCATTTGAACATGCCTAAGAAGAAGACTGGAGGCGGTTCATAATTTGAACTGGGCACACCAGATTTTAGGTCAGAGGCACCCATTTGCGCATGCCTAAGAAGAAGACTGGAGGCGGTTCGTAATTTGAGCTGGGCACACCAGATTTTAGGTCAGAGGCGCCCATTTGCGCATGCCTAAGAAGAAGTCCAAGCGCTCAATTGCGTAACTTGAACAGGTGGAGGCGGTCCAAGGCTCTCTCGCGTAACTTAGACTGGGCACACCACGATGGTCGGGTTAGGATCCATCAAATTTAGGTCAGAGGCGCTCAATTGCGCATGCCTAAGAAGAAGACCGGAGGCGGTTCGTAATTTGAACTGGGCACACCAGATTTTAGGTCAGAGGCGCTCATTTGTGCATGCCTAAGAAGAAGTCCAAGCGCTCAATTGCGTAACTTGAACAAGTGGAGGCGCGTACTTCCAGGGATATTAAGCATAGTATTTCTTCAGAAATTTGCCATTGATCGGCATCATCATCCTGTCGCCATTCTGATTCATTAAGCGGTAGGCTCCACTGGAGTATATAGTTTCCACAACAAACGGTCCTTCCCACTTGGGTTCAAATTTACCCTTAGTCTTGTGGGTTAGCACCATCGGCCTTTTAACAGCCAGAACCAAGTCTCCTTGTTTAAAGGTCCTTGGTTTAACGCTCTTATTGAACGTTTTCGAGATTCGGGCTTGATACAACTCAATTTGTTGTTGAGCCCTGAGACGTTTTTCATTCAACGCCTCTAATTCTTTCAATCTTTGTTGATGGCGCTCTTCTGTCGTCATCTTTGTGGCTAAGGCCACTCTTAATGAAGGAATCTGGATTTCTAGAGGCAAGACGACCTCGCTTCCATAGACCAAAGAAAATGGGATAGCTTTTGTAGGGGTGCGAACAGTGGTGCGATAAGCCCATAGGCACTCTCCTAGCTTCTCATCCCAATCTCGTTTATTGGAAGAGACGAACTTCCGAAGGAGTTTAATAATTGTCTTGTTGAAGACTTCGGCCAACCCATTTGCTGCAGGGTTATATGGCGTTGAAGAAATATCTTTGATTCTGAATTTATTGCAGAATCTGGAGAATCCCTGACTGATGAATTGCGGACCATTATCATGAATGATCCGTTGGGGGACGCCAAAACGGTAAATAACATGATGCTTGATGAACTTGATCACATCTGTCGTTTTCACCTCTTTCATGGGCACGGCTTCGGCCCATTTTGAAAAATAATCGGTTATTGCGAGAATAAACCGATGTCCTCTGGATGACGGGGGAGTTATTGGCCCCACAATATCCATTCCCCATGCCTCAAACGGCCAACTAGCAACAGTATTGTGCAAGTATTCTGGGGGTTGATGAATGAAGTTAGCAGGTACCTAGCATGCATGACATCGTTTAGCGTATGCCATTACCTCGGTAATCATCCTTGGCCAGTAGTATCCTAGCCTTCTTATGCGGTCTCCGAGTTTTGGACCGGGCTGATGAGCTCCACATACTTCATCATGTGTTTCTCTCAGCACTTCTTCTGCTTCTGCTTTTGATATGCAACGTAGCAGCAGACCATCTCTTGACTTTCTATATAAAATCTGAAGCTTATGGTCATAATAAAATTTCTGGGCCTTCCTCTTTATCGAGGTGGCTTCCTTTGGGTCTTCTGGCGAGATCCCATGTAAAGCATAATCCACAAACGGAAATCGCCAATCACGGGGCTCCAGAATTAGACCTGTCTGGCACACCTCTTTGGCTTGGAACACCGTATCTGGGTGGAGGAGATCCCTGTTACCAATGGTGATGCTTTTAGCTTCACCTGGCGGGATTGCCAGTGTTGCGGCTAATGCGGCAAGAGCATCTGCATATACGTTCTCATTCCGAGATATATGGTAGATGTAAAATTGCTCAAAGTAGCCTGCTAGTTCAATGGCTAGCTGGTGATAGGGGATGAGGGCTTCATGTCTGACTTCATACTCGCCCGTCATCTGGTTGACGATGAGTTTAGAGTCTCCATGCGCCTCTAAATGGTTCACCCCCGCTGCAGAGCTATTTTTAAGCCAATAATGAGTGCGTTGTATTCCGCCACATTATTCGTGCACGGTTCTGTTAATGAGTAACCGTTAGGCAATATATGTTTATGTGGGGATATCAGCACAACTCCCACTCCAGCAGCAGATCATCTGGCAGCACCATCAAAGAACATTTGCCATGGTTGTTCCTTACTAACTGTGTTAACCTCTTACGTCTGCTTGGAATTAGACCAGATTGGATGGTCTGCTAAGAAATCGGCAATTGCCTGTCCCTTCATCGCTTTTTGAGGAACAAAGTGTATGTTATAGGGTGACAGTAGCAGGGCCCATTTTGCTAATCGACCGTTTAAGGATTCTGGTTTTGTCATCAGGATCTTCAAGGGGTTAACCCGTGATATGACATGATTTGCTTGTCCTGAAAGATGGTGTCGCATTTTCTGAACAGCAAACACTAGGGCTAAACATTCCTTTTCGATCGGGATATACCGCTGTTCGGCCCCGATCATTGTTCTGCTTAAATAATAGAGGGCATGTTCATGGCTGTGCTCGTTATATTGAGCAAGTAATGCTCCTAAAGCATTATCCATGGCCCTTATATATATAAGGAAGGGCTGCCCAAGGACTGGTGCCATAAGAACAGGAGGTTTGGTGAGGTATTCTTTGAGGTCATCAAATGCCTATTGACATGCCTCATCCCATACGAAAAAAACCCCTTCTTCATAAGTTTGGAGAATGGCTGGCATCGTCCAGATAAGTTGGATATGAAGCGCCGAATATAGGCGAGCTTTCCTTGTAACCCCCTTAATTCTTTAAGATTGCGGGGAGGTGACATCTCGCTAATCGCTTTTACCTTTTCAGGATCGAGAAAAATTCTTTTCGAAATTATTATGAACCCAAGAAATTTCCCGCTGGACACCCCCATAAATGACTTAGTGGGATTCATCTTCTGATGATGTTTCCGCATAAGATCGAAGACCACTCTTAAATCATGAAGATGATCTTTTTTGTTCTTGCTTTTGACTGCTAAGTCATCCACATAGCATTCCACTGTTTTGCGCAGGTGTTCTTTGAATATGACACTCATCGCGCGTTGGTAGGTGGCACCGGCGTTCTTCAGTCCAAACGGCATCACCGTGTAACAGTATACCCCCAGCGGTGTTCTGAAAGCTGTATGCTTTTCATCATCTGGGTGCATCTTGATCTGGTTATAACCTGAGAAGCCATCCATGAAGGACATCCTCTCGTAACCACAAGTATTGTCAATCATCACGTCGGTGATGGGAAGTGGAAATTCATCCTTAAGACATGCAGCGTTCAGATCACGAAAGTCGATGCATATCCGGATTTTGCCGTTCTTCTTACGAACCGGCACTATGTTAGCCACCCAATCAGGATGCTGTTCTTCACGGATAAATCCCGACTTTATAAGTTTATTGACCTCAGCAACTATTGCCTCCATCAATTCCGGTCGAAAACGCCTTTGCTGTTGTTTAACAGGTTTGGCGTCTTCTTTTATATTTAACCGATGCGTGGCAATTTGTGGGTCAAGCCCAGGCATGTCTTCATAATTCCATGCGAACACGTCTATATACTCTTTAATAAGAGATATAAGTTCCTCCTTTTCCAATGGAGTTAGCGTGTCGCTTATGAAGATGGGTTTCGGGTTTTTTTTCCGATCCCATGTCAACTTGAACTATTTTGTCTTCGGTGGGCGGGTCACGCTGTTCGAAGCGGACATCCCAGAGATTATCCATATGTTTAGCCTAGGTATCATCCTGAACATCAATTGGTTCCTCGTCGCTTTCTGGTGCGGCTGAAACCATATTGGTCGTCAAGGATTGAAACTAAGCACCGGTACTTATATCCGAATCATGATTGGGTGAAGATGTATCTTCGTTGGCCGAAAAACTCTCTTCTTGTCCGGATGGTGACGGGTGAGGAGTATATATATAGCCCAACCCCCTACGAGTCTTCTGATAATAATCAGGGCTCTTTACTCTTGGTCTGAACGAGGGTATAAGATTCCGTCGACCTTTCCCAAAGTTTAATCCCGGTTTCTGGGTAAAATTATAACCCATATTCTCCATCATTTGCCGGGATTTTTGTTCATATAGGTGAAATTGGGGCGATGTTTGTTCATCACTTTCACTGCTTTGTCTTCGCCGAGGTGACGTGATTACCTTGCCGAACCTAATCGGCCTTTGGGATCCTCGTCGAGGAGGCACTTCGAAGTAGTGACCTTTTCCCTTAACTATTTCAGACCTAGAGAGGAGGGATGACCTAAGTGGCAAATAATATGCCGCCAGAACTTCAAGTTCAGTCAGGTCATCCACTTCAGTAGAAGTACAAGAGGGTTCAGAGCTAGTTGCTACAGCATGCTCGTAGACTAACTTTATATTTTCATTAATAACCCATTCACTCTCATTACATCAACTATATTATCAAGACTCAAACTGAAATCTAAGTGAGGGTTAATTTCATAATCACCCCATCGTCTTCTCCAGGAAGCTCGTACTCAGTGTCTACTTCGTTGCCACTGTCATCGGGCACTTGAAGCTTGCTGTGATCATCATTGGAGACTTCATGGGCTGGTTTATAAAGTGCAGCATCTGTGAAGTAATTCTCCATTCCTTTGAATGGTTATTTATCTGCATTTAGTGTCCGGACTTCTCCTTTTTCATCGCAATACTTCATACATTGATGGAGAGTCGACGGGACTATCATGTGAGCGTGAATCCAAGGTCGTCCCAACAAAATATTGTAGGAAGTATCTGCATCGATAACGTAGCATGTAGCCTCCGTCCTCAAGTCTCCAATTTGACACCGCAATCGGATATTACCAAAAGGATGGCTGTTATTAGCGTTGAATCCGTAAATAGTGGTGTTTGTAGGCGTCAAACGATGAAGGGAAATCCCCAACAGCTGCATCAACCTTCTGGGCACGACACTTAGTGCAGAACACGGATCAATTTGAATTCGGTCCACCTTTGTAGACCCAACATATCCGGTGAAATATAAAGGCCTGTCATGCTTTATATTCCTCACCTGCATGTCCTCTGGAGTAAAAACGATTTGCGGGACTTGCCTCCTCACTTGATGACAGTGGGGGCAAGAGTCCTGTTCCTCGTTGGTCGGTTCGACAATCTAAGTTAGGAATGACTCAGAGTCTGCCAAGGCCTCTCTCAACGCCTCACGAGTTGATTTTGACAATCGAAGCAACTCGTACAATGTGACTCGTGCTGGGATGTTAGCCAACTAAGCTATTATGTCAAATTTGAAGGTAGTCTCTTTGGCCCCTTCATCTCTAATAGGATTCTTTTGAAAGCGAAGTCCTTTCTACTTTGCCGGTTTTGAAAGTTCCGCATATATATCTTTTGGATCTACTCTGGTGTAGTTCTTGAGATATGTCTTCCCAGATCGAGTGCCGGAAGGGCCTGCCCCATCTTGATGAGTGGCCATAGTTTCGGACTCTTCTTCAGAATCTGTGAAGGCTCCCGAAACTATATATTCTTCCCTTATCTCTGCGGAAATGGCATTAACAGTCCGCTTTTTCCCTTGACCTACGGTAGTCCACTGCTCATCTTCTAGTAAGTCAGGGTGAACCCACATAACTTCTCCCTTCTGGGTTGTTACAGGAACAAGTCCTTCTTGAGCTTTCTTATGAGGATCGAGGTTCTTTGTAACCAACTTACCCTTTGGAATTGGGGTCACCCCTGTGGGGAACTCATGGGTTCCAACCACTATAGTTGCCATATTGGCGGTGACTTTCTTCTGCTCTTCCTTAAGCGTCAGAACTCCAACTTCTATTAGTGCTTGGATTCTGTTCTTAAGAGGGTAACAATCCCTAGTCGGGTGCCCAACATTCCGGTGATAAAGACAGTAATTGGGATCGTTGGTCTTACCAGCGTCCTCTGGCTTTTTATTCTCCGGAAGTTTCAGCATTCCCTTCCTCTGGAGCAGGTGAAAGAGGATAGGCGTCTGTTCCGCCTTGAAAGTATAATTTCTCTCTTGCTGAGGTCTATTTTGCCTTGTGCCCTGCTGATTTTGGGGCTTCGGCTTTGGTGGAGAGTTTATCTTCTGAGGAGCAGCTTCTGATGCCATCACCACTTTTCCTTTATTCTTATTGCTGCTATTTTGGGTATATGGCTTATTACCCCCAGTACTTCTTGATCCACGAGATTCTTCAACTCGCCGAATCAAGTTCTCAGCTTGCTCTCCCTGTTTGAGCAAATCCCTCCATGTCTTAGATTCTACGGCCCCCATTTTTAGGAGCACATTGGTCTTAAGATTGTGTCGACAAGTCTCGACTAGAGTTTCCTGGACCATTCCGTGTTTGCAATGCACGGATTTCTCCCGGAACCTTTCTATAAAATCTTTTACCATCTCTTGTTCCCCTTGTTTAGTTGCAAGGAGGGAATGAACCGTAATCTCAGTATCATCCTCGAAGAAACGTGAGAGAAATAATTTCTCAACATCTAACCAGGTGTTAATAGTACCTGGGGGCAACTGCATGAACCAAGTAAAAGCAGGCCCTGGTAAAGTGCTTGCGAATACCTTGGTCATAATCGGGTCATTACCCATCAAATGTCCTGCTTGGGACAAGAAGTAATATATGTACTGACTGGGCGATCCATTCCCGTCATATGGCTTTAGTTTGAGAGGCTTATACTTCTGAGGGTATGGTATCATATCCCATTCCGGCGGATATGGCCTTGAGACCCCTGCGTCTTTCAACTCCTTTTTACGCATCAGCGCTTCAAGTTGACTTTGTAATTTTTCTATTTTTTCTCCATGTGGATCATGAAAAGAGAATCTATCCTCGTCCTCGTGCATCGAGTGGGCTTTCTCCTCCTGTTCTTCTTCATTCAGAGTTTCTTTGCCCTTTTTGTCATTATTCTCAACGAACTTTGAGAGCATTACTTTAAGATCTTCAATCGTCTTTTGTTGCTCTCGAATCATTCTTTCTTGAGCTTCAAATCTCTGATTGATATTATCAGATTTATCTGCCATGTGCGACGCTGACTTCTGTAGCCGAGATGACATAGAGGATGGAGGCGAAGCTATAGCTGAATTATCACTGTCCTCGTTGTAAGAACCCCTCGCAAGCCTCTTATAATTTTGAGGCGGGACGGCTCCTGATTTAAGTTGAGTGATGTGAGGAGGTTCTTCATCGCTCGATTCCAAATCATCATTCGTCTCTACAATCTTTTTCCCTTTTCCCACCATATTGGAGGTTACAGCTCTCCATTCTTTTGGGGAAGCAGTTTTTGTCCTCTTAATAGGGTTCTTGTCCGACTCGGTTAATCGGTTGAACACAGATACCCTGCTCTTGTTGCAGCCGCAGTTGTCCATTACAGCGGACACCACTGTCATAAACTGCTGGCAGTGACAAACAGGTTCAGCTTGAAGTTGTTCTATGCCCCTCTTCTTGGACAGATATTCCCTTAGATCAACGTCTTCAGCTATGGAGTCATGGGACCCATTCAACTTTTGAGAGGGTCTAGGAACCCACTGAAGCTTCTTAGGATTACTGGAGTCAAGTTCTGGCCCGCTGATGCGAGGATCTGCCCTGATTCTGCGGTTGGGTTGATCCACGCGGAGCTTAGAAGTAGCTTCGCGTCTTATCGCGCGGGGCTGAGGAATAGCTCCGCATCTTGCCATTTTAACCTCGCGTTTCTCGCTGGCTTGGCTTGTCTTCAGAAGTTTAGCTTCTGGAATAATAGCCTCGCGTGAAGGGAAGTTCTTACACACTGACTTATCTTTGAGATTAACGCAAATCATAGCTTCGCGCCTAGCACGATTTTTACGACTGATAACTATTTGCCAATCATCCTCGCGTTCCTCGCGGAGAATCTTGCGTTTCTCGCAAGTATTACTGGCCTCGCGTTTATCGCTTGGCTCAGTATCAGCCTCACATGGAAAATCACACGCTGGCTTTGTTGAATTTTTATACTCGCATTCCTCTCGAGTGTAAGGAGTCTTGTGTTTCTCGCAAGTATTACCGGCCTCGCGTTTATCGCTTGGCTCAGTATCAGCCTCGCGTGGAAAATTACACGCTGGCTTTGTTGAATTTTTATACTCGCGTTCCTCGCGAGTGTAGGATATTTTGCGACTAGCGCAAATCTTACTGGCTTCGCGTTTCTCGCTAAGCTCAACAATAGTCTCGCGTGGAAAATCACACGCTGGCTTTTCCTTGCTTTTAAGGCAAGTTGTAACTTTGCGTTTAACGCGATAATGATTGGTCTTGCGATTAGCGTGAGCCAGTTTGCGAGGGACCATAGCCTCGCGTCCATCAGCCTCGCGTCTAAGGCGGGCTTTGAGGGCTTTACGCCTCGCTCTCCGATTTCGATTTCGGAGTTGGGTTTTGGTTAATCCAGTTCACAGGTCTTCTTCGGCAGTAGGAAGCTCATCCTCTGCTAGGATTTCCTGTCCGAGCATCGGCCCTATAGCCGCAGTCTCCAAGGATCCGCGTTTCTAGGTGGATACCTTTTTACCCGTTGCTCGGGTATTGGAGCGCATGCGACGATAGTGTCGTATCTCGTCCAAGTCACCTGATTCAGAAGAGAGAAACTCCTCGTACATCTGCTGGTCGATTTCAACGACCAGCGTGTCTACTTCGGATCCAATCAAATCAACGTCCGATTGCGCCACAATCTCTTCATCAGTGAAAGAGATGGCTCCAACTGTGGTCGTCAGTTTGTTCGCCGCAAAAGTTTCTTTACTTCCTCCCATTGAATTAACTTAAATTATAATAGAAGTGAACAAGATGAAAAGAAGAACAAACGAGAGGATTTTATATTTTCAATCTCTCTCTTTTACAATGTAGTGTGTGGGATCTGTGGCGATGGGATCTGTCGAGCAGCTCCTTTGGACGATCGAACGTTGAACTCTTCTCTCTTGAAGATATCGGCTAACTGTAGACGATCTTCTCCGGTCTTGTTCGAACTCAAGGCTCTGTGCGTAACTTGAATTCTCTAAGATACCGGAAGGAAGAAGAAGAATACCCCTGACTTCAAGGCTCTCTCGCATACTTGAATTGCCAAAGGATCCAAAAAGAAGACCCCTAGGGTTTCACCAAGAAGTTATTTATATTCCCCAGGTTAAGTTGAGAGTTTCTATCTAAATAGAATTCCCTCTCCTCAAGGATTCCAATCACATATTTAATATTGATTTAAATCTCTTGATTTAGAGTTCTGATTGGACTTGATTTAGGTATTTGGATAAGTCCAAATCATAATCTCAATCGATTTGAGATTCTGGTTATCTGCTCACGTGGAACTTTAATCGCATCAAAATG
The DNA here is from genome assembly GCA_036321105.1 of Dracaena cambodiana. Lineage (NCBI taxonomy): Eukaryota > Viridiplantae > Streptophyta > Magnoliopsida > Asparagales > Asparagaceae > Dracaena > Dracaena cambodiana. The sequence continues at coordinate 20,709,755 of JAYEPQ010000004.1, read as the reverse complement.
AGGCGCTAAATAACCAGAACGCGGAGCTAACGCGGAGCTATTGATAGCTTCACGTTTTGCTCATCGCGAGGCTAAAACCAGCCAGAATGCGGAATCAACGCGGAGCTATTAAACATCTCATCGTTTTGTTCAAATGCAAGGCTAATATAGCCAAACGCGGGGCTGCGGAGTTAGCTCCGCGTTCTGTTGTGGAAAATCATTTTAACTTAGAAATTTTCACTGCCAACAGCTTATAGAGCATAGTATCCGTGAAGTAGTTATCTAATCCTTTGAATGGCTGCCTATCTGCAACTAATGTCTGGACTTCTCCTTGATCATCGCAGTATTTCATGCACTGGTGGAGAGTCGACAGGACTATCATATAGGCGTGTATCCATGGTCGCCCCAGTAAAATGTTATAAGACGTATCTGCGTCTATAACATAGCATGTAACCTCTGTTCTCAAATCTCTGATCTGACACCGAAGTCGGATTTTGCCAAGAGGATAGCTGTCATTAGTGTTAAATCCATATATAGTAGTATTTGTCTGTGTCAAATGATGAGGAGAGATTCCCAATAGCTGCATCAGTCTTCTGGAAATAACGCTTAATGCAGACCCGGATCGATTTGAATACGGTCCACTTTTGTGGATCCGACATATCCGGTGAAATATAAAGGCCTATTATGCTTTATATTCCTTACTTGCATATCCTCTGGAGGGAAAGTAATCTGCGGGACCTGTCTCCTCACTTGATGATAGTAGGGGCAAGAGTCCTGTTCTTGGTCAGCTGACTCGACAATCTGAGCTAGGAATAACTCAGCGTCTGCCAAAGCCTCTTTTAACGCCTCACGAGTTGATTTTAACAATCGCAACAACTCATAAAGCGTGACTCGAGCTGGAATATTTGCCAACTGAGCTATTATATCAAACTTAAATGCAGCCTCCTTGGCTTCTTCGTCTCTTGCAGGATTTTTCTGGAAACGAAGTCCCTTTTGTTTCACAGTCTTCGCGAGTTCCCCGTATATATTCTTTGGATCTACTCTGATGTAGTTTTTGAGGTACGGCTTACCAGATCGAGTGCTGGAAGGGCCCGCCCCATCTTGATGAGTGGCATAGCTTCAGGCTCTTCTTCAGAGTCTGTAAATGCCCCTGCAATTATGTATTCGTCTTTTATTTTCGCGGAGATAGTATTGCTAGTCCGCTTTTTCTTTTGACCCCCTGCGGCAGTCCACTGTTCATCCTGTAGTAGATCAGGGTGGACCCACATGACTTCCCTTCTTTGAGTTGTTACGGGGACAAGTCCTTTATGGGCCTTTTTATGTGGGTCATGAATTTTCATGATCAGTTTTCCCTCTGGTATTGGGGTCACCCCAGCGGGAAACTCATGGGTTCCGACCATTAGGGTTGCCATATTGGCAGTGACTTTCTTTTACTCCTCTTTTAGTGTCAAGACTCCAGCCTCTATCAATGCTTGGATCCTGTTCTTTAGAGGATAACAATTTCTGGTAGAGTGTCCAACATTTCGCTGATAGAGACAATATTTGGGGTCATTGGTTTTACCAGCGTCCTCCAGTTTCCTATTTCCTGAAGTTTCAACATTCCCTTCCTAAGGAGCAGATGGAGGAGTGTAGGCGTCTATTCCACTTTAAAGGTGTATGTCCTCTCTTACTGGGGCCTATTCTATCTTATGCCTTTATGATTTTGAGGTTTTGGGCTCGGAGGATTTGTCTTCTGCGGAGCAGCTTCTGACGTCATTACTGCTTTTCCCTTGTTTTTATTATCGTTTTGCGCATACGGTTTATTATTTTCAGTATTTCTTGATCCACGAGACTCTTCAATTCTACGGATCAAGTTTTCAGCTTGCTCTCCTTGTTTGAGCAAATCCTTCCAACTCTTAGACTCTACGACCCCCATTTTTAAGAGCACGTTGGTTTTGAGATTATGCCGACACGTCTCCACCAGAGTTTCTTGGACCATTCCATACTTGCAATGCACAAACTTCTCCCAGAACCTTTCTATGAAATCTTTTACCGTTTCTTATTCTCCTTGTTTAGTTGCAAAGAGGGAATGAACCGAAATTTTGGTTACTTCTCAACATCAAATCAGGTATTAATAGTACCTGAGGGCAACTGCATAAACCAAGTGAAGGCAGGCCCTCGCAAGGTACTTATAAATACCTTGGTCATTACTGCGTCGTTGCCCATTAAATGCCCCACTTGAGACAAAAAGTAATAAATATATTGACTGGGAGATCCTTTCCCGTCATATGGCTCCAATTTGAGCGGTTTGTATTTCTCAGGGTATGGTGCCAAATCCCATTCAGACGGGTATGGTCTTGAGACCCTTGATTCTTTCAACTCCTTCTTGTGCATTAGTGCTTCGAGTTGGCTTTGTAACTTCTCAATTTTCTCTTCAAGAGGGTCATGAAAAGAATATTTATTATCGTCCTCATGTGTCGAGTGGGCTTTTTCTTCTTTATTTTCCTCGTTCATTTTGTTGAACGGAGTTTCTTTTCCCTTCTTGGCGTTATCCTCGACAATTTTTTGAGTATTTTCCACCACTCTTGAGAGCATCATTTTAAGATCCTCGATTGTCTTTTGTTGCTCCCGAATCATTTGTTCTTGGGCCTCAAATCTTTGGTCGATATCGTCAGATCTATCCATCATATATGATGCTGACTTTTGCAATTTAGACGATGCCGAAGAACGAGGAGAGGCCATGGGCGAGTTATCACTATCGTCGTCATAATAACCTTTCACAAGTTTCTTATAGTTTCGGGCCGGGATAGCGCCTGACTTAAGTCTGGTAAAATGATAAGGTTCTTCATCGCTTGATTCCGAATCACCATTCTTTTCTATGATTTTCTTACCCTTTCTGACCATATTAGAAGTTACAATTCTCCACTCTTTTCTTCGGGGAGTAATCTTCGTCTTCTTGATAGGGTTTTCGTCTGACTCAGTCAACTGGTCAAACACTGATATCCTGTTCTTACTGCAGCAACAATTGTCTACTACAGCGGATACGACTGTCATAAGCTGCTGGCAATGACAAGTAGGTTCAGACTGAACTTGATTCATATTTCTTTTCTTGGTTAGATATCCTCTAAGATCAGTGGTCTTAGGTATGGAGTCGTGGGGCCCACTCATCCATTGAGAGGGTCTAGCGGCCCACTGGAGCTTCTTGGAACCATTGGAGTTAGGTTCTGGTCCAACAGTGCAATGATCAACCCCGATTTTGTATTCAGGTTGATTTACGCGGAGCTGAGCAGTAGCTTCGCGTTTTGATACGCGGAGTTGAGAAGTAGCTCGCGTTTGGATACGCTAGCCTCGCGTTTTACGCTTACTTGCTTTTCTTGCAGAAGTTGCACGCTGGCTTATTCTTGCGATTAACACAAGTCATAACTTCGCGTTTAGCGCAGTTTTTGCCATTAACGCAAATTTGCCAATCATCTTCACAATTTTCGCGGAGCTGAGGAGTCTTGCGATTAATGCAAGTATTACTGGCTTCGCGTTTATCGCTAAGCTCAGTATTAGCCTGTGTGGAGAATCACGCGCTGGCTCTAAGGAAACTTTATCCTCATGATTAACGCGAGTGTCAGAAATCTTGCGTTTATCGTAAGTTGTACTGATTTCGCGTTTATCGCTAAGCTCAGTAGTAGCCTCGCGTGGAGAATCATATGCTGACTCTAAGGAAATTTTATCCTCGCGATTAACGCGAGTGTTAGAAATCTTGCATTTATCGCAAGTCTTAGCTTCACGTTTATCGCGATATTGGCTGGTCTTGCGATTAACGCGAGCCAGTTTGTAAGGGACTATAGCCTCGCGTTTTGTGAAGTTAGCCTCGCGTTCAATGCGGGCTTTAAGGACCTTTCACCTAGCTCTCCGATTTCTATTTCGGAGTTGGATTCTGGTCAATCCAGTTCCCGAGCTTTCTTCGGCAGTAAAGAGGCCATTCTCTGCTAGGGTTTCCTGCCCAAACAACGGCTCTATGGCCGCGGTCTCCAAGGGTCCCCGTTTATTGGTGGATACCCGATTACCCGATTCTCGGGTATTGGAGCACACGCGACTATAGCGTCGCGTTTCGGTCAGGTTACCTAACTCAGAGGAGAGATACTCCTCATACTACTGCTGGTCGATCTCTACGACTAGCATGTTCACATCGGATCCGATTCTCTCGACGTCAGATTGCGCTACGATCTCTTTTTCGGTGAAAGAGACTTCTCCCACTGTGGTCGCCAGTTTGTTTGCAGCAGAAATTTGCTTCCGTTCCATCGAATACAATTAGATTATAACGAAAGTGACAAGAAAAAGAACAAACAAGAGGATTTATAATTATCGCTCTCTTTTACAATAAAACGTGGGATCTCGTAGCGATGGGATCTATCAAGTAGTTCTTTTTGACGATCTGACGACGATAATCTTCTCTCTTGAAGATGACGGCCGACTTGATCTTGATCTTCTCTAGTCTTCATGAATTCAAGGCTCTCACGCGTAACTCGAATTCTCCAAGATGCGAAAAAGATGATCAAAAAGATCCCTAGGGTTTCCTTGAAGGGGTATTTATAGCCTTAGGATGATATGAGATTTTTTATTTAAATAAAATTTGTATTAATCAAGGATTCTAATCAAATATCTTAGTTTTGATTTAAATATCTTGATTTAGAGTTCTGATTGGACTTAATTTGGGTATTGGATAAGCCCAAATTTTAATCTCAATCAATTTATGATTCTGGTTATCTGCTCACGCGGAGTTAATCACATCAAAACGCGGAGCTAAGAAACCAGAACGCGGAGCTATTGATTAGCTCTGCGTTTTACTCATACGCGGGGCTAAAAATAGCCAAACGCGGAGCTACTAAGTTAGCTCCGCATTCTGTTGTGGAAAACCCCATTTTACTTGGAAATTTTCACTGCCAACAGGGGTTAGTTGGCTTGCCAGATTAGGTCTACGTTCTTTATTCTGCATTCGCCATCATTGCATATTCTATAAACCGATCTGACTGTAAAAGATCCCTCATTTTCCCACCTCCAACGTGCGGTGTCGTCTTGATTTTGACCAATATTGCCTGGATTGGATCTCTCGACGGCAAAGGTCTGTTAATAATTGAATGGTAATGGACGCGTTCATCGACTAAATTTTGACCCGTCCTATACAAAATTTTGAATTAAAAATGAAAATTTCTTTCTTCTAATTCAAATTTTTGTATAGGATGGGCCAAATTTTGCCCCGTGAAATCGTCCATTACCATCCCAGATTACATAATTGGAATATACATTTCCAGCTAATTACATGTAGTTGTCGGATTTTCTCCCGTAATTAGGAATAAATTGTTGGATAATCTTCTCTCAACATAAATTAGTTTAGCTAGTGGTCTTATCCTTTGTCTTCAGGACTGTGATTCCATCACTTAAGTCTATTATGTGATTACCTGCAGAAAACTTATTATACAACTTCGCATAACCTCCTTCTACTGGAATTTTTCCTAGAAAATTCTAGAAAATTAACAAATACAAATTATTAAACAAAATAATATAAACTGAATGTAATCACTGTTCTAAACAATATATGCCGACCTCGTATGGTCAGCCTAGATAAATATGTCCAGTATCGATACAATCCCTTTTCTACCTTTATCCTCCAGTGCAAGAGTTTTGAGAGAGTTAACTTGTTAGGTCTGACATTTCCAACTTTGATGGAAGGATACAGTAGAAAAAGAATTTTATTTTAAATAGATAATTGAAAATAAGTGAGAGAGATGACTAACTATAGATATTTTTTCCATTCCAAAAATATTCACTATGCTCTTTTTATATCTTATATAATTGGCCTTGATGATTAATGGTTTATTTAAAGTCACCATTAATTTATATAACGGCTTAAATTATACACCACCATTTGATCCATAATATTGATCAATAGTTAAAATGACTGTTGCAATTAGTCTCATTGAAGAAGAAGCAGCAGCAGCAACAACAATAATAATAATAATAATAAGGGCTTTTACATATCTGTCCCTTAAACCTTTAAAAATTAGAATTTAGTCTCCCAAATCTTCATATTTATAATTTAGTCCCCAAATCCTTTAAGTTACAACAATTTAGTCCCCCAGACATATTTTTGGCCCAAATTTCCTGTTATACCCCTGAGTTACTTCACTTTAATCCTCCCTTTCATCTTTCTCCTCTCTTACTCTTTTTATTGGATTTCCCTCTCCATTCTTCTCCTCTCTCTCTCTTTCCTCTTCTTATTGAGTCCCCTGAGTACTTCACTTTAGAGATTAACTGGAGAGGGAAGAGAGAGGAGAAGAATAGAGAGGAGAAACAAATATGAAGAGGAAGAGAGGAGGAAGAGGGAAGGGAGGATTAAAGTGAAGTAACTCAGGGGTATAATAGAAAATTTAGGCTAAAAATATATCTAGAAGACTAAATTGTAGTAACTTATAAATATAAAGTTTGGGGGACTAAATTCTAATTTTTAAAGATTTAAGGGATATGTAAAAACCCCTAATTATAATACTACATATTCTTTGAACTCTGAGTCTTTTTAATACTTTATCCTTGTATGGAGGCTTATGAACTTGAGTTTTGTTCTTGTGAACCCTTTTCTATATGAGAGGCTTGGTTGATGAGGACAATGCAAACTTAATTCTTTGAACTGCCAACCATTAAAGGAGATCAAATTCAACAATATTCAAAGAAAATGGGATTGAAATTATAAGTATTTTCCTTAAAGATTACCCCTCATGTAGATTTTGGCATGAAAATGGGTATGCTCAAATGACGAAAAACCTCATCATTGTTGTGGCATGAACGAATATCATGTTCCTTTTAACGGGAGTTTCCAAAGGAGCACACTATTTTTCCTAGTTAGCCCACTTTCCAACTGAAAGCCCGAGTGAAAAAAAACTATTTAGTGGGCTCACTAGGAAAAGTGGTGTGCTCCTTCGGAAACTCCCCTTTAAACTTTCTACCATGTCTTAGTAACTTTATATTTTATAAATGTAGTAATCTGGAGGTCGAGCTGCCAAGGGGAGAAAATACGTACTCCCGACAATGCTCAAGGAAAATGGGATTGAAATGATAACTATTTTGCTTAAGGCTGTGTTTGGTTTGATAGAAAATTGAAGAAAGAAAAAGAAAGAGAAAGGGAAAGAGAAAAGAAAAGAAAGGAAGATGAAAATTGGTTTTCCCTCCTCGGATTGTGTTTGGTTTGAAAGAAAATATTTTCTTTTCTTTTAGATTTTCCCTCATACCAAACAATAGAATTTTTTTTTAATTTTCTTTTCTTTTTCTTCAATTTCTATCAAACCAAATAGAGCCTTAGACTCTGTTTGGTTTGAGAGAAAATGAAGGAAAAGAAAAGAAAATAAGAAAGAAAATATTTTCTATTGTTTGGTATGAGGAAAAAAAATTAAAAGAACAGAAAGTGGATAGAAATCAATTTCCATCTTCTTTTCTTTTCTTTTCTTTTCTCTTTCCCCTTCTCTTTCTCTTACTTTCTTCAATTTTCTTTCAAACAAAACACAACCTTTAATGTTTGGTTTGCAAGAAAATATTTTCTTTTCTTTAAAATTTCTCTGAGACCAAATAATAAAAATATCTTCTTTCATTTTTTTCTTTCTTTTTCCCCCTTCATTTTCCCTTAAACCAAGTCGAGCCTAAAGATTATACCTCATGTAGATATTGGCATGAAAAGGGTATGCTAGCTTCTTGGTGAAAAACTCATCAATGTTGTGGCGTGAATGATTGGAATTAATATCATATTCGTTTTAACCGTCTTCCATGTCTTAGTAACTTTATATTTCATAAATGTAGTTATTCGGAGGTCGAGCTGCCAAGGAGAGAAAAATACTCCCCAATAATACTCATGGAATGGGATTGAAATGATAACTATTTTACTTAAAATATTATCCTTCATGTAAATATTGGCATGAAAAGGGGTATGCTCAATGGTGAAAAACTCATCAATGTTGTGACATGAATGATTAGAACAAATATTCCTTCAACTTTCTACTGTATCTCAATAACTTTTCATCTCATCAATGTAGCAATTCAGAGGCCAAGCCATAGACATCCAAAAAAAAAACAAGAAGAAGAAGAAGAAGAAAAAGAAAAATATTGGGGAATATTCCCTGTGGGTGGGCACCCGCGGGAGATTGCAACCCGCAGGAGCTCCCACGGGTTGCAACTCGCGGGATATCTTCTGCTTCCGTTCCGTACTTCGGTTGCGTGGTGATCCGGATTTTTAGGGATTAATTACGTAGATTTAACCCGGATTCGAGGGAAGAATTTGAGCCGGATTGGAAGCGCTCCTCAATCTATAAAATTGGGAGCGGAGTTCAGAACAGAGGAGATTTTTTTGGGAGAGACGGGAGTCCAAAAATAAAAGATCTACGTCTTCTCTAGAGTCCAGAAAAGGAGTTCGGAAGACCAATCTTCATCCCAATCCTGGTCGGATCGTCAACGGAGTGCAGAATCAAGACTCCACCGCTGCCAGAACCCACAAAAATAAAAGGGAATCGAAATCAATCGATCCCCATTCTTGTAATCTCGATTTTCTATTTGTAATTTTTCTTTTATTGCTATAATTCCAAAGTAAATTGGCAATATAAAGAAAGATTCAATTTTTCGGACATGACGAACTCAATGGACAGTCAAACAAGTCCTATACAGGAGGGGGGATCCACGTCCAGCCAAACAGGGATACGTATGAAGCCAGATCGTAAAGTTATGCTTGCATATAATACGAGGTAAAGCCAGCGTAAAAAACGCGAGGCTAATACCTGTGAACAACGCAAGACTATGCAAAACGAAGCCAGCAAAAGTGCAAAAGCTCCACAACGCGAGACTAATTTGCAACCCCGCATAAAATAGTTGAAACGTGAGGATAACGTATACGCGAGGCTATCTGGCAGCTCACGTGATTTCCATTATCGGAAGAAGATGCTATTACAAGGCTAACTTGCAATCTCGCATTAAACCTACAGTACACAAAACCAAACCAGCGTGCATAATTAATACAGCGCGCGAGGCTAATTCCGAGTTTGAAAATGAATCAGAATGCGATGATAAGTTTCAACCTTGCATATAAAAAAAATGCAGAAGCTAAGTTTTAGCCTAGCGTGGAAGTGCTATAATACAAGAACAAGTCTCAACCTTGCACAGAATCATCATAATGAAAGGCTAAGACCCAGTCTCGCATAATCAACCATAAAAATGAAAGTAATTTGTTACTATATGATGAACTCTATGAAGAGCCAAATGAGATTGACACAGGGGGTGAGATCTATAAACAGATAAACCTGCGTATAATGTGAGGCTAAGACCGAAGAAAGAACACGAGGTTAAACCCCACATACAGTATGAGGCCAAGCCAGCGTAAAGTTATTTAAACGAGAGGCAATTCTCACGACTAAAATGCGTAGCTAACTCTCAGCCTCGCATAAAATTCAAAGAATAAGAAGGCGGTCAATTGAATTACAACAACCATTCAAATGTGGCCCACCCAGGGGGTTCATACCAATAAGCCTTGTATGTAATGCAAAGCAAACTCTGCACACAATACAAGGCCAAACTAGCATAAAGTCATCTAAACGCGAGGCTATACTCATGGTCAAAATGTAAAACTAACTCTCAGCCCCGCATAGACTTTAAGAAGCGGAAGGTCAATGTCTGCATCAGAAACTTAAGGCGCCAAGCCAATCAGCAGCCTTGCGTAATATTCGATAAAAAAGAAGGTGGCCCGTCGACTTACAATGGGCTGATAACTAGTCACATGTGGCCCACGCAGGAGATGAGACCCACGTCCAGTGAACATTGCAAACAAAACTAAACTCTGCATACAATGCGATGCTAAGCCAGCGTAAAGTAATCTAAACGCGAGGCTAGGTCCGCGCAGAGTGCAAATTTATGCCCGCAACTAAAATGCGAAAGTAACTTAGTATGTAAGGCTAAACCTGCACACAAATCCAACCCAGCGTATAACGCAAAGTTATACTAGCGTAGTCGCGAGGCTCTGCTAGCTTAAAATACGAGGCTAAGCCCGCGGATATAGAGCTAAGGTTGCATCTTGAATGCATAATAACAAATCGAATTGTATCAAGCGCAAATCTCGAGAGCACCTTCAGCAAAAAAAGTATAAGAAAGAACTTTCAAAATGGACGAGTTGGTCTTAGCCGTGACGCACAAAACTAAGGGCAAATTTCAGCCAAACTGGGAGGGCCTATTCGTAATAGGGACGGTCTATCCAAATGGAACATACCGATTGATCAATCAACACGGTGACCAGATGATGATACAGATCAACGAAAAACTCCTAAAGAAATATTATTATCAAGAGAATGAAGTCATCCTACCTCTGTTACAACACAACAAATAAAGAAATGCTAATCGTTGTTCAGGTGTAGCTTCGCACCCCAACTTGGGTCATAGAATGAAAATGGATCCTTCTCTACAACTATGGATAGAGAAAATGTTTGGCCTGTAAGTCCAAACGAAATCCTCGCTAACCCATCATGCTGGGGTAAAAGCATGATTTGCCCAACACCATCAAGGTAATGGGAAGAGAACTAGTTTTTCGCTAACCCATCATGTTGGGGGTAAAAGTATGAACTGCCCAATACCGTCAAGGTAACGAAAAGAGAATAAAATTTTTACTAACCCATCATGCTGGGGATAAAAGTATGAAATACCCAACGCCATCAAGGCAACGGGAAGAGAATAAGTTTCTCGCCAACCCCATTATGCTGGGGGTAAAAAGTATGAATTGCCCAAGGCCATCAAGATAACGGGAAGAAAATAAATTTCTCGCCAACCCATCAAAAGTATGAACTGCCCAACGCCATCAAGGCAACAGGGAAGAGAATAAATTTCTCACCAACTCCATCATGCTAGGGGTAAAAGTATGAATTGCCCAATGCCATCAAGGCAATGGGAACAGAATAAATCTCTCACCAACCCATCATGCTGGGGTAAAAGCATGAGTTGCCCAACGCTATCAAGGCAATGGAAAGAGAATAAATTTCTCGCCAACCTATCATGCGTGAGTAAAAACATGAGCTGTCCAAAGCTGCTAAAGTAAAGGGAAAAGGAAAAGTTTGGCATTTAAGCCCAAACGAAATCCTCGACAACTCACAATGCTGAGGGAATAGTATGGCTAGCTCAATTCAGACGGTAGTTGGTAAAGGCTAATCAAACCGGTTGATAGCTGGAAATTTGCTAAAAATTTTATGACAAATCTATCACAACAGTATTCTTATCCGAATATAAGGGTACATCATTACCCTAAGCTGCTAAAGCAAAGGGAAGAGGAAAAGTTTGGCATTTAAGCCCAAACAAAATCCTCGATAATTTCCCATGCTGAGAAGAATAGCATGGTTAGCCCAACTCAAATGGTAGTTGGTAAACACTAATCAAATCAGTTGATAGTTGGGGTTTGCTAAAAACCTAATTAGATCGATCCCCTGTCAAGTTAAGATTTCACCTCTGACAGTAAAACTTTTCTTATTAATTTTCTCTGACAGAGTCAGTAAGTCTCTAAAATATTTGTCATGTTAAAACCATACCTCTGACATCAGAATACAAAATCGAGTGGATTTTCTCGGTGAGATCAAATCCAATCAAATCCTTATCACGTTAAAATCATACCTCTAACACCCAAATACAAAATCAAATCATTTTTCTCCATGAGATCACGCCCAATGAAATCTCTTGTCACGTTAAGATTTCACCTCTGACAACAAAACTTTTCTCGTCATTTTTCTCCAGCAGAGCAAATGACACTCCAAAATATTTATCAAGTTAAAATCATACCTCTGGCATCATAATTCAAAATCAAATGAGATAAAATTCGATTAAATCTACTGTCATGTTTAAGCTTTCACCTCTGAAAGAAAAGAAATCTCACACTTCATCAAGTCTAATATTACAGCCTTTGATGAACTTGTTTTTGAGATCGTTAAGCTAAAAATTATCTCTGACGAAAATCATCTCCCTATCAAGTTAACAGTTATCTCTGATAGTCAAATTCCAAGGCTAAATACGTTAACCATCATCTCTGTTTAGTTAACTCATTCCTATCATGACCAGATCCTTTGAATAGGTCAAGTTTTTAGACATGTTTAATGACGCCTCTGTCTTTTCCTGATCTGTCATACTAGATGTCACTGAACGGTTAGGATTCTAATGAGCATGTTAACATGATACCTCTGCTTGACCTCAAATAAGTACGTTAACACATACCTCTACTTATCATCTAACGAGCATGTTAATATCATACCTCTGCTTGTCACCGAATGAGTACGTTAACATCATACCTCTGCTTGTCATCTAATGAGCACGTTAAAATCATACCTCTGCTTATTATCGAATAAGCATGTTAACATCATACATCTGCTCATATTCCAAAAGACACGTTAATAGTTACCTCTGTCTATCAAATCTATTACACGTCTGTCATGCACTTAGCTTCTGAACGAGACATCAAAAATATTATTTTGCATGCAGACAACAAATTTTCTGAAGCAAAACTACAAGCAGAAGTTTGGCTCGGCCTCACAAGTACAATGGCCAGTATCAAGAAACTCGCTAGAAGCAATCTCTGATACATCGAAGAGTTTCAACAGTATACCTCAAGTAACAAAACAGTTGGAAGGTAGTGATTTCAGAATATGATTCATAGTATATCATAAAAATCACGATGAAACCTATAGAGCTAAAATCAAAGAATCCAAAGTGTTTCGAAATTCGTTACAATTCAATACAGAATTTCGAAAACTTTGGAGGGAGTTATGTAGACATCCAAAAAAAAGAAGAAGAAAAAGAAAAAAATATTGGGGAATATTCCCCGCAGGTTTCCACCTGCGGGAATTATTCCCGCGGGTTGCCACCGGTAGGAATAATTCCCGTGGGTGCAACCCGCGGGAATAATTCCCGCAGGTGAGCACCCACGGCTCACCCGCGGGAATTTCCCGTGGGAGCTCCCGCGGGTTGCAACCCGCGGAATGTCTTCCGGTTTCGTTCCATACTTCGGTTGTGTGGTGATCCAAATTTTTAGGGATTAATTACGTAGATTTAACTCGGATTTGAGGGAAGAATTTGAGCCAGATTGGAAGCACTCCTCAATCTATAAAATTGGGAGCGGAGTTCAAAACAGAGGAGATTTTTTTGGGAGAGACGGGAGTCCAAAAAGAAAAGGTCTACGTCTTCTCCAGAGTTCAAAAAAGGAGTTCGGAAGACCAATCTTCATCCCAATCCAAATCGGATAGTCAACGGAGTGTAGAATCAAGACTCCACCACTGCCAGAACCCACAAAAATAAGGAAAAATCGAAATCAATCGATCCTCATTCTTGTAATCTCGATTTTCTATTTGTAATTTTTCTTTTATTTCTATAATTCCAAAGTAAATTGGCAATATAAAGAAATATTCAATTTTTAGAGCATACAAGAATTGGGCACCCGCGGGAGCTCCTGCGGGTTGCACCTCACAGGAAGCTCCCGTGGGTTGCAACCCGTGGGAGCTACCCACGGGATGTCTTTCGCTTCTGTTCCGTACTTCAGTTGCGTAGTGATCCGGATTTTTAGGGATTAATTACATAGATTTAACCTAGATTCGAGGGAAGAATTTGTGCCGGATTGGAAGTGCTCCTCAATCTATAAAATTGGGAGCAGAGTTCAGAACAGAAGGGATTTTTTTGGGAGAGACGGGAGTCCAAAAAGAAAAGATTTACGTTTTCTCCAGAGTCCAGAAAAGGAGTTCGGAAAACCGATCTTCATCCCAATCCAGATCGGATCATCAACGGAGTGCAGAATTAAGACTCGACCACTGCCAAAACCCACAAAAATAGAGGGAAATCGAAATCAATCGATCCCCATTCTTGTAATCTCGATTTTCTATTTGTAATTTTTCTTTTATTGCTATAATTCCAAAGTAAATTGGCAATATAAAGAAAGATTTAATTTTTCGGGCATAATCCCCATTCTTGTAATCTCGATTTTCTATTTGTAATTTTTATTTTATTGCTATAATTCAAAAGTAAATTGGCAATATAAAGAAAGATTTAATTTTTTGGGCATACAAGAGCTGCCAATGATGGGGAGAAACATCAAGCCACTTGGGAGTATAATGAGTTTTAAATACAAAGCAAAGAACTTTGTATTAGTTAAACAAATCTACATACCAAACTACCCATAGGAAATCTCAATTTTGGTCTCCACTTCGGACTTCACATGAAAAACATCGGGTCCTCTTGAAAGCATAATGGGTTTTAAACACAAAACCGAAAACCAATCTAACCAAAGATATTAAACTAATGATAGATACCCCTACTTTGTAATTAAATCTATGAACATTTCTTGTTTTGTCCAATGTGAAACTATACTTATATCTGAACTCCTAACAGCTAATATATGATCAAACGTAATTTGAAGAATTGTTTACAGTCTTGATATTGATTAACATGTTCTTAAATTCTTTTTTAAATAACATGAGGAAAAAAATACTTAGAGGCGGTGGAATCAATTGTCGTCATTCAAGGATTAGAGATGAACACCAAATTTATGTCGGCCGATTGGAAAAATAAGATTTTTTGAGTTTTAGTTAAATGGGAGTTGGAAAAGATAGTATCCAGAGCCAAAACAGGTCTTTAGTTTAAGAAAGACATGCTTGAGTCTTGAGTCTTCAGACTTGTTTTCGGTAGAAACAGAATTGGATCTTTCTATTGCCATTGATAGAGAAAAATTACAGATTATAAAAAATTCATCTTTTTCGAATTACAATAAAAAGAAAATAAAATACAGACAGAGAGGACTTATAAATTGTCGCTCTCTTTTTATAGAAGATGTGGGATTCAAGGCAGCTATTACGATTGGTCCTTTCCCCGTTGACGTTCTGACATCGATAGTTTGGAGGCGATAGAGAATTCTTGAGCGTCTCTTCTAATTCTTGGAGGAAACTCGAACGAGAAAGATCTGGACGGAACTCTTCTCTTTTATGGTTGCAAGGCTTTGAGACTCTCGCGCGTAGATTGATTTGCCAAAGGTCCTCTTTGAGTTCTCTTGAGGGGTATTTATAGGCCCCCGGTTTTTGAAGAGGTTTCCTAGTAGATAGGAAGAAGATCCAGATTCCTTTTAGATAGAATCAAAATCTCTTTGTAATCTTGATGAGATATTTAAATATTTTCTTGATTTGATTTTCTCCAGATTTATAGAATCGGGTCATGTTTCTGCATCCAAAATTAATTAAACTCAAATTAAAATTTAATTAGAATTTGTATGATTATCAAACTCTAACAAAATTAATTTAGAATTTTTCATCCAAAAATTAATTTGGATTTGATTTAGAATTGTATAATTATCCAAACTCCAATGAAATTAATTTTAAAGTTTTTTCATCCAAAAATCAATTTGATTCTAATTAAAATTTGGATAGCATTAGAAATTGCAAAATAATTGGTGACGGGACCAAAATATATTGCGTAGAGAGAAAGAGAGAGATAGATAGAGATTATTATTTCTTTCTCTTTTTCTCTTTCTTTTTCTTTTTCTTTTTTTTCTCTTTCTTTTTCATTTTCTTTTTCTCTTTCTTTGCACCTGAGCCTCGCATGAGCCTCGCGTGGGTGCGAGGCTCACCTAATTTTTTTTTTTTGCTTAATTTTTGTATTTTGAGCCTCGCATCCACGCGAGGCTGCCTCGCGTTGGTGCGAGACTGCCTCGCATCGGTGCAAGGCTCGCAATTTTTTTTGTTTCATTTTATTGCATGGGAGGCTCGCATCTACGCGAGGCTGAGCCTCGCGTGGGTGCGAGGCTGAGCCTAGCATGGGTACGAGGCTCCCCTTTAGTTTTTTTAATTAATTTTATATTTTTAATTATTTATTTATTAGTTGTTATTATTATTATTATTTCTACTACTTGAATTCAGATTCGTATTTGGACTCGGATTTTGGATTCGGACTTGGATTCAAACTCAGATTTTAGATTCGAACTCGGATTTTGAATTTGAATTATTTTTATCGTTCTATAAGACCCCCTCCAAAGTTTTCGAAATTTTATCTCTTTTGAAAATTTTGAAATAGTTTGAATTTTTTTTTGAATGGGTGGATGAGTTCACAGAGATGGAACTTGCTAAGGGTGTAGAGATACTTTAACAAGTTGAGTATTATGACTGTAATGAGACTCGTTTGGGTTGCCAAACTAAGCCGATGACTCGCCTGACTGACTGACAGAGCTGGTGATTACTTTCGAATTGAGATTGAAGAACCATGAGCAGAGGTGCTCAGAAAACAAACTCATGGGGCATTGACAGAGGTATACTGTTAAGCATATTAAGACTGCTTGATATTTTTAATGGGGTACCTCTCCCTTTTCCCTTTTCGACATCGGGTTGTTCCTACCCCCAGTATGATAAGACTGGTCGAGGATTTTAGCTTCCTTTTGCCCCTTGCCTGTAGGGCGCTGGGCTGTTCACACATTTTTTCTTATCATAATGGGTATATATTCAACAAATCATTGGAGTGTGACCGGGTGAGGGTCGAAAACCATGGGCAGAGATATTCAGAAAACGTACCCACGGGGTCTCGGAAGAGGTGTTTGGAAAACGTACTGAGGTGACTGGGTTAGGGTCAGAAAACCATGAGCAAAGATATTTAGGAAACGTACTCATGGGGTATTGACAGAGGTATTCAGAAAACGTACCAAGAAATTTTGACAGAGGTGTACTGTTAAACATACCGAAGTGATTGGATTTAAGTTATTTATGAAGTGGCTCGTCTGGCTGACAGACAGAGCCGATGACTTGCCTGGCTGACAGACAGAGCCGATGATCGTGTTGGGATCATAGATTGCATTATTTGTGATTGTTCAAATCTCGCTGTCAGAGCTAAAATCTTAAAGTGACAAGTTCATGGGATTTTTAGCAAACTCCCAGCTATCAACGGATTTGACATGTCTTTACCAATCACCGTTCACGTTGGGCTAGCCATGCTATTCCCCTCAGCATGATGAGCTATCGAAGGTCCTGTTTGGCCTTAGATGTCAAACATTCCTTCTCCACTTTGCTTTTGGAGAATTGGGTAGTTCATGCTTTTACCTCAGCATGAGGAGTTATCGAGAATTTGAATTTCTCTCCCCTTTACTTTTGGATCATCGGGTCATGAGTATCCTTATAGGATAATATGATGATAAAGTTGTCATGGAATTTTTAGCAAATCCCCAGCTATGAACGGATTTGATGCGCCTTTACCAATCGTCCTTTGCGTTGGGCTAGCCATACTTTTTCTCTCAGCATGATGAGTTGTCGAGAGTTTTATTTGGGCTTAAAGGCCAAACGTTCCCTCTTCCCTTTACCTTTTTGGTATTAGGCAATTGGTTTCATACTCTTACCCCCAATATGATAGAATTGGCGAGAAATTTTTTATTTCTCTTCCCGTTGCTTCTAACAACATTGGACAGTTGATTCATTAGCCTTCCCTTCCCCCTTTTTTTAAGGTGGCTAAATGTAGTATTTCTTCAAGAGTTTGCTATTGATCGGCATCATCATCTTGTCGTCGTCTTGATTGATCAGGCGATAGGCTTGCATACAATGTCGATTGGTGTGGGTCCCACCCCCTGTATGGGCCTCATTTGAGTAGTCATTCATCTTTGAAGTTTGTGCGAGGTTGAAAATTAGCTTTGCATTTTGGATTTCTTCGTGCGTTGGATCTGCCTCACGCGCTATGACTGTGGCACGCGAGCTTATTTTTGCATATTGAAAATTTTATGCCCGGCTGCAATATTACCTTGTATTCTGCGTCTCTTCTAATAATGAAATTATCAAGACCGAGGCTAGGCTCGTCGCACAAGGCAAAGGCTGAACTCGTCGCACGATGTGGAGGCTGGGCTCGCCGTGCAAGGCGGATGCTGGGCTTGCCGCACGTTTGCGTTATGTGCGCGTTTTAACTATTTTATGCAGGGTTGCAAATTAGCCACGCGTTTTGGAGCTTTTGCACTTTTGAATTAGTCATATACGTTGGCTTGGTTTTGCATAGTCTTGCGTTACTCGCAGGTATTAGCCTTGCATTCTTTGCGCTGGCTTCATAAATATCTTTGTTTTGTTGGATATGAGTCCCACCCCTTGCATGGGACTTATTTGGCTGTCCATGAGTTTCATCATGTGGTAACATACTACTTTTTCTTTTTTGCAACAGACTATGTGGAGCTAAACTTATCATCGTATTTCTGTTCACTTTGTACCCTGGTGAATTATGTGTGCTATCTTAATCTCGCACACTGGTATAACCATGCATGCTGGTTTAATCTCGAGTTTGTCTTACGTCTAGATGACTTTATACTGGCTTAGCCTCATGTTGTATGCGGGCATAGCCTCGTGTTCTTACTTTGGGTTGTTTGATTTCATACTATTACCCCAGTATGATAGGGTTAGCGAGAGTTTTACTCTCTTCCCGTTGCCTTGACAGTATTGGGTAACAAAAACTTATATGCTTTTTTTCTTTTTTATTTCTTTTTTTTTAATTTTTTTAATTTTTTGATTTTTTTCTTCTGATTTTTTTTTGAATTTTTTTGTTTTTTTTACGGGCATTTTGCCATCAAATTTTGTAGATTGCATTAGCGGACACTTTTTTCTGTTCAGGTCTCAACTGGATCATGTTTGCATCGACGAGTGCCTGAATTTTATCTTTCGGATCATAACAATTCTTGGTTGGGTGTCCCATGTTTTGAGGGAAGAGACAATACTTGGGATCATCTGTTCTTCCATCTTTCTCTGACCTCTGAATTTTGGGTAACCTGAGCATCCCCTTTTTGTTGAGTAAATTAAACAGGGTCACTGTTTGCTCATCCTTGAAAGCGTATGTTCGTTGCGATCTAAAAGAATCTCGATTATTTTATGATTTTTTGTTGGCAACAGATTTAGTGGTTATTGCCTTATTTCCCTTAGGATGGGATGATTGTGGCTGCGGCCGATTCATGGTCATTCTTCTCTGGGCATGGTATTCATTAATACGGTGGATTATTTCCTCCGCCTGCTGTCCTTATTTGACTAGATCTTTCTAGGTTTTTGACTCTACTGCTCCCATTTTGACCAATATCCTAGTCTGGAGATTGTGTTTGCAAGTCTCCACCAATATTTCCTGCAACATGCCATGCTTGCATCGCACTGACATTTCATGGAAACGCTCAATGAAACTTTTAACCGTCTCGTTTTCTTTCTGCTTGTTTGTCAGAAGAGAGTGAACAAATATTTTGATGTCATCTTCGAAGAAGCGAGTTAGGAACTCCCTCTCCACGTCAGACCATGCATTGATGGTTCCTGGGGGCAACTGCATAAACCAAGTGAATACAGGCCTTCGCAGAGTACTTGCAAAAATTCTTATCATCATTGGGTCATTGCCCATGAGATGGCCAGTCTACGAAAGAAAGTAGTATATATGTTGGTTCGAAGATCTCTTTCCATCATATGACTCTAACTCGGGAGACTTGTATTTTGTTGCAAACAGTACGGACTCCCACTCTATTGGGTAGGGTCTCATAATCCCTACCTTCTGCAATCCTTTTTGGCGCATTAAGGCTTATATCAGGCTTTGAAGCTTTTTCACTCTTTCGGCATGAGGATCAATATAATATTTATCCTCATTGACTTTTACCTCGGTATCTTGGTTAGATTCGGTCTCCGCCTTCTTGGCCTCATCAGAAAAGGAAAAACCCCCTCCTCTATTTTCTGTGCTCTTTTGAGTGTTCTCCAAGACCTTCGCAATCATTGCTTTGAGGTCCTTAATGCTCTGTTGCTGCTGTTGGCAGTGAAAATTTCTAAGTTAAAAGTATTTTCCACAACAGAATGCGGAGCTAACTCTGTAGCTTCGCGTCTGGCTAGTTTTAGCCTCGCGATGAGTAAAACGCGGGGCTATCAATAGCTTCGCGTTAGCTCCGCACTCTGGTTATTTAGCGCCGCGTTTTGATGCGATTAGCTCCGCGTGAGCAGATAACTAGAATCTCAAATTGATTGAGATTATAATTTGGGCTTATCCAAATACCCGAATTTAATCCAATCAGAATTCTAAATCAAGAGATTTAAATCAAAACTAAGATATTTGATTGGAATCCTTGATGAATGCCAGTTAGATAGAAACTCTTGCATTAACCTGGGGATATAAATACCTTCTTGGTGAAACCCTAGGGGTCTTCTTTTCGGCAATTGAGATCTTTTCCTCTTGGAGAATTCAAGTTACGCACAGAGCCTTGAGTTCGTGAAAGACCAGAGAAGATCGTCTACAGTCGGCCGCTACCTTCGAGAGAAGAAGAGTTCAACGCCCGATCGTCCAAAGGAACTACTATAGATCCCATCGCCACTGATCCCACAAATTATTGTAAAAGAGAGAGATTGAAGTATAAAATCCTCTCGTTTGTTCTTCTTTTTATCTTGTTCACTTCTATTGTAATTTAAGTTAATTCAATGGGAGGAAGTAAAAGTTTTGCGGCGAACAAACTGGCGACTACAGTGGGAGCCATCTCTTTCACTGATAAAGAGATTGTGGCGCAATCGAACGTTGACATGATCGGATCCAAAGTCGACACGCTGGTCGTTGAAATCGACCATCAGAAGTATGAGGAGTTCCTCTCCTCTGAATCAGGTGACTTGGGCGAGACACGACACTATCGTCGCATGTACTCCAATACCCGAGCAACGGGTAAAAAGGTATCCACCGAGATACGGGGATCCTTAGAGACTGCGGCTATAGGGCCGATGCTCGGACAGGAAATCCTAGCAGAGGAAGAGCTTCCTACTGCCGAAGAAGACCTGGGAACTGGATTGACTAGAACCCAACTCCGAAATAGGAATCGGAGAGTAAGGCGAAAAGCCCTGAAAGCCTGCCTCAGACGCAAGGCTAATGGACGCGAGGCTATGGTCCCTCGCAAACTGGCTCGCACTAATTGCGAGACCAGTTATTATCGCGTCTTGCCTTAAAAGCAAGGAGAAGCCAGCGTGTGATTTTCCGCGTGAGGCTATTACTAAGCCAGCGTGTGATTTTCCAAGCGAGGCTATTACTGAGCCAGCGTGTGATTTTCCACGCGAGACTATTGCTGAGCCTAGTGAGAAACACGAAGCCAGCAAGATTTGCGCCAGTCGCAAAATATCTGACACTCTCGAGGAACGCGAGTATAAAAATTCTTTAAAGCCAGCGTGTGATTTTCCACGTGAGGCTGAGCCAAGCGGGAAATGCGAGGCTAGTAATACTTGCGAGAAACGCAAGACTTCTGACACTCGCGAGGAACGCGAGCATAAAAATTCTTCAAAGCCAGCATGTAATTTTCCATGCGAGGCTGATACTGAGCCAAGCGAGAAACGCGAGGCCAGTAATACTTGCGAGAAACGCAAGATCTTCCGCGAGAATAGCGAAGACGATTGGCAGATCGTTGTTAATCATAAGAATCACGCTAGGCGCGAAGATATGACTTGCGTTAATCGCAAGGGTAAGCCAGCGTGCAAGAATTCCCTTTCACGCGGGGCTACTATTCCAGAAGCTAAAACTCTGAAGATACGCCAAGTCAGGAGACACGCGAAGCTAACGTGGCAAAAGGCGGAGCTATTCTTCAGTCCCGCAAGACAAAACGCGAAGCTATTTCCAAGCCTCGCGTAAATCAACCCTACTGCAGAATCAGGACTGATCCTCGCATCAGGAGACCAGAGCTGGATTCCAGTGATCCTAAAAGACTTCAGTGGGTTCCTAGACCCTCTAAACAGGTGAATGAGCCCCACAACTCCATGACTACGGTCGCCGATCTCAGGGAGTATCTGTCCAAGAAGCGAGGCTTAGAACAAATTCAAGCTAAATCTGTCTATCACTGCCAGCAGCTTATGACGGCAGTATCTGCTGTAATGGACAATTGTGGTTGTAGGAAGAACAGGGTATCAGTGTTCGACCGATTAAACGAGTCGGACAAGAACCCTACTAAGAAGACAAGAACCGCTTCCCTAAAAGAATGGAGGGCTGTAACTTCCAACATGGTGGAAAAAGGGAAGAAGATTATAGAGACGGAAGATGATTCAGAATCGAGTGACGAAGAACCTCATCATATCACTCGACTGAAATCAGGAGCCGTCCCGCCTCGAAACTATAAGAGGCTTGTAAGAGGTTCTTATGACGATGACAGCGACAATTCAGTTATAACTTCACCGCCATCCTCTACGTCATCTCGGCCACAAAAGGCAGCATCGCACATGGCAGATAAATCTGATGATATAAATCAGAGATTTGAAGCTCAAGAAAGAATGATTCGCGAGCAACAAAAGACGATTGAAGACCTTAAAGTGATGCTATCAAAATTTGTTGAGGATAAAAAGGGCAAAGAAACTCTGAACGAAGAGGAAAAAGAAGAAAAAGCCCACTCAATGCACGAGGACGACGATAGATTTTCTTTTCATGATCCGCATGGAGAAAAGATAGAAAAATTACAAAGTCAACTCGAAGGTTTGATGCATAAAAAGGAGTTGAAAGAGTCAGGGGTATCAAGACCATACCCACCTGAATGGGATATGGTACCATACCCTCAGAAGTATAAACCGCTCAAATTAGAGCCATATGACGGGAAGGGATCGCCCAGTCAGCACATTTATTATTTCTTGTCCCAAGCAGGACACCTGATGGGTAATGACCCAATTATGACCAAAGTATTCGCAAGTACTTTGCGAGGGCCTGCTTTTACTTGGTTCATGCAGCTGCCCCCAGGTACTATTAATGCCTGGTTAGATGTTGAGAAATTATTTCTCTCACGTTTCTTTGAGGATGATACCGAGATTACGGTTCATTCCCTCCTTGCAACTACGCAAGGGAAACAAGAAACGGTAAAAGATTTCATAGAAAGGTTCCGGGAGAAGTCTGTGCATTGTAAGCACGGAATGGTCCAGGAAACTTTAGTCGAAACATGTCGACATAATCTTAAGACTAATGTGCTCCTAAAAATGGGGGCCGTAGAGTCTAAGACATGGAGGGATTTGCTCAAACAGGCAGAGCAAGCCGTAGACTTGATTCGTCGAGTTGAAGAATCTCGTGGATCAAGGAGTACTGGAAGTAATAGGCCTTATACCCAGAATAATAGTAATAAGAATAAAGGGAAGGCGGTAATGGCATCAGAAGCTACTCCGCAAAAGACAAATCCTCCTCCAAGCCCAAAGCCCCAGAATCAGAAGGGCACGAGGCAAAGTAGACCTCAGCAGGAAAAGACTTACACTTTCAAAGCAGAACAGACGTCTACACTCTTCCACCTCCTCATGAGGAAGGGAATGCTGAAACTTCCGGAGAATAGGAAGGCAGAGGACGCTGGTAAGACCAACGACCCTAATTACTGTCTTTATCACCAGAACGTTGGACACTCTACTAGGGATTGTTATCCTCTTAAGAACAGAATCCAAGCGCTAATAGAAGCTGGAGTTCTGACGCTTAAAGAGGAGCAAAAGAGAGTCACCGCCAATATGGCAACTATAGTGTTTGGAACCCATGAGTTCCCCGCAGGGTGACCCCAATTCCAAAGGGTAAGTTGGCGACAAAGAACCTTGATCCTCATAAGAAAGCTCAAGAAGGATTCGTCCCCGTAACAACCCAGAAGGGAAAAGTTATGTGGGTTCACCCTGACTTATTAGAAGATGAGCAGTGGACAACTGCAGGTCAAGGAAAAAAGAGGACTGTTAATGCCATTTTCGGGGAGATAAGGGAAGAGTATATAGCTTCGGGAGCCTTCACAGATTCTGAAGAAGAGCCCGAAACTATGGCCACCCATCAAGATGGGGCAGGCCCTTCCGGTACTCGATCTGGGAAGACATATCTCAAGGACTACACCAGAGTAGATCCGAAAGACATATATGCGAAACTTTCAAAACTGGCAAAGCAAAACGGACTTCGCTTTCAAAAGAATCCTATTAGAGATGAAGGAGCCAAAGAGGCTACCTTCAAATTTGACATAATAGCTCAGCTGGCTAACATCCCAGCACGAGTCACGCTATACGAGTTGCTACGATTGTCAAAATCAACTCGTGAGGCGTTGAGAGAGGCGTTGGCAGACTCTGAGTCATTCCTAGCTCAGATTGTCGAGCCGGCCATCGAAGAACAGGACTCTTGCCCCCACTGTCATCAAGTGAGGAGGCAGATTCCGCAAATCATCTTCTCTCCGGAGGACATGCAGGTGAGGAATATAAAGCATAACAGGCCTTTATATTTCACCGGATATGTTGGGTCTACAAAGGTGGACCGAATTCAAATTGATCTGGGTTCTGCACTAAGTGTCGTGCTCAGAAGGTTGATGCAGCTGTTGGGGATTTTCCTTCATCGTTTGACGCCTACAAACACCACTATTTACGGATTCAATGCTAATAATAGCCATCCTCTTGGTAAGATCCGATTGCGGTGCCAACTCGGGGATTTGAAGACGGAGATCACATGCTACGTTATTGATGCAGATACCTCCTATAATATTTTACTGGGACGACCTTGGATCCACGCTCACATGATAGCCCCGTCGACTCTTCACCAATGCATGAAATATTGCGATGAGGAAGGAGAAGTCCAGACACTAGTTGCAGATAAGCAACCATTCAAAGGGCTGGAGAATTACTTCACAGATGCTGCACTCTATAAGCCGGCCCATGAAGCCTCCAATGACGATCCTAGCAAGCCTCCAAAGCCTGACGAAAGCGGTAATGAAGCCGATACCGAGTACGAGCTTCTTGAAGAAGACGATGGGGGTGATTATGAAATCAACCCTCACTTAGATTTTAATTTGAGTCTTGATATAGCCGATGTAATAGAGGAAGAATGGATTATAAATGAAAACATAAAGTTAGTCTACGAGCATACTGTAGCTACTGAATCTGAACCCTCTTGTACTTCTACTGAAGTGGATGACCTATCCGAACCTGAAGTTCTGGCGGCATATCATTTGCCACTTAGGTCATCCCTCCTCTCTCGGTCTGAAATAGTTAAGGGAAAAAGTCACTACTTCGAAGTGCCTTCTCGACAAGAGTCCCAAAAGCCGATCATGTTCGGCAGGGTAATTACGTCACCTCGACAAAGACAAAGCAGTGAAAGTGATGAGCAAACATCACCTCAATTTCACTTGTATGAACAGAAATTTCGGCAAATGATGAAGAAGATGGGTTATAATTTTACCCAGAAACCGGGATTAAACTTTGGAAAAGGGCGACGGAATCTTGTACCCTCATTTAGACCAAGAGGAAAGAGCCCAGACTATTATCAAAAGACTCGCAGGGGATTGGGCTATGTATCTACTCCTCCCTCATCACCATCTGGACAAGGAGAGAGTTCTTCGGCCAAGGAAGATACATCTTCACCCAATCATGACTCGGATCAAAGTACTGGCGCTTGGTTTCAATCCTTGACAGCCAATATGGTTTCAGCCGCACCAGAAAGCGACGATGAACTAATTGATATTCAAGATGATTCCTGGGCTAAGCATATGGACACTCTCTGGGATGTCCGCTTTGAACAGCGTGACCCGCCCACAGAAGACAAATTGATACAAGTTAATATAGGAACGGAAGAAAATCCGAAACCCATCTTCGTAAGCGACACGCTGACTCCCTTGGAAAAGGAGGAACTTATATCTCTTATCAAAGAATATATAGATGTGTTCGCATGGAGTTACGAAGACATGCCCGGCCTTGATCCCTAAATTGCCACACACTGGTTAAATATTAAAGAAGACGCCAAGTCCGTCAAACAACAGCAAAGGCGTTTTCGACCGGAATTGATGGAGGCAATAGTTGTTGAGGTCAACAAGCTCATAAAATCCGAATTCATCCGTGAGGAGCAACATCCTGATTGGGTGGCTAACATAGTGTCGGTTCGTAAGAAGAACGGCAAACTCCGGATATGCATCGATTTTCGAGATCTGAACACTGCATGTCCTAAGGATGAGTTTCCACTTCCCATCACCGACGTGATGATTGATAATACCTGTGGTTATGAGAGGATATCCTTTATGAATGGCTTCTCAGGTTATAACCAGATTAAAATGCACCCGGATGATGAAAAGCATACAGCTTTTAGAACACCGCTGGGGGTATACTGTTATACGGTGATGCCGTTCGGATTGAAGAACGCAGGTGCCACCTACCAACGCGCTATGAGTGTCATATTCAAAGAACACTTGCGCAAAACAGTGGAGTGCTATGTGGATGACTTAGCGGTCAAAAGCAAAGACAAAGAAAATCATCTTCATGATTTAAGAGTGGTCTTCGATCTTATGCGGAAACATCATTTGAAGATGAATCCCACTAAGTCTTTTATGGGGGTGTCCAGCGGGAAATTTCTTGGGTTCATAATAACCTCAAAAGGAATTTTCCTCGACCCTGAAAAGGTAAAAGCGATTAGCGAGATGCCACCTCCCCGCAATCTTAAAGAATTAAGGGGGTTACAAGGAAAGCTCGCCTATATTCGACGCTTCATTTCCAAACTATCTGGACGATGCCAGCCATTCTCCAAACTTATGAAAAAGGGGGTGTCTTTCGTATGGGATGAAGTATGTCAACAGACATTTGATGACCTCAAGGAGTACCTTACTAAGCCTCATGTACTCATGGCACCAGTCCCTGGGCAGCCCTTCCTTATATATGTAAGGGCCATGGATAATTCTTTAGGAGCGTTACTTGCTCAATATAATGAGCATGGCCATGAACATGCCCTCTATTATTTAAGCAGAATAATGATTGGAGCCGAATAGCGATATACCCCGATTGAAAAGGAGTGTTTAGCCCTAATGTTCGCTGTTCAGAAAATACGGTACTATCTTTCAGGGCAAACGATCCATGTCATATCACGGGTTAATCCCCTGAAAATTCTGATGACAAAACCAGGATCTTTAAATGGCCGGTTAGCAAAATGGGCTCCACTACTGTCGCCATATGACATACACTTCGTTCCTCAAAAGGCCATGAAGGGACAGGCGATCGCCGATTTTCTTGCAGACCATCCAATTTGGTCCAAATCCAAACAGACGTCAGATGTCAACACAGTTAGCAAAGAATAACCATGGCAGATGTTCTTTGATGGTGCTGCCAGATAATCTGCTGCTGGAGTGGGGGTTGTGCTTATATCTCCACATAAACATATATTGCCTAACGGTTACTCGTTAACAGAACCGTGCACGAATAATGTGGCAGAATACAACGCACTCATTATCGGCTTAAAAATAGCTCTGCAACTGGGGGTGAACCATCTAGAGGCATATGGAGACTCTAAGCTCATCGTCAATCAGATGATGGGTGAGTATGAAGTCAAACATGAAGCCCTTATCCCCTATCATCAACTAGCTATTGAGCTAGCAGGCTATTTTGAACAGTTTTATATATATCACATATCTCGGAATGAGAACGTTTATGCAGATGCTCTTGCTGCATTAGCCGCAACACTGGCAATCTCGCCAGGCGAAGCTAAAAGCATCACTATTGGTAGCAGAGAACTCCTCCATCCGGATACGGTATTCCAAACCAAGGAAGCATGCCAGACAGGCTTAATGTTGGAACCCCGTGATTGGCAATTTCTGTTTGTGGATTATATTTTAAATGGGATATTACCAGAAGATCCAAAGGAAGCCACCTCGATAAAGAGGAAGGCCCAGAGATTTTATTACGACCATAAGCTTCAGACTTTGTATAGAAAGTCAAGAGATGGTCTGCTGCTACGCTGCATATCAAAAGCAGAAGTAGAAGAAGTGCTGAGAAAAACACGTGATGGAGTATGTGGAGCTCATCAGCCCGGTCCAAAGCTCGGAGACCGCATAAGAAGGCTGGGATACGACTGGCCGAATATGATTACGGAAGCAATGGCATATGCTAAACAGTGCCATGCATGCCAAATACATGCTAATTTCATCCACCAACCCCCAGAATACTTGCACAATACCGTTGCTAGTTGGCCATTTGAGGCATGGGGAATGGATATTGTGGGGCCTATAACTCTCCCGTCATCCAGAGGACATCGGTTTATTCTTGCGATAACCGATTATTTTTCAAGATGGGCAGAAGCCGTGCCCATGAGAGAGGTGAAAACAACAGATATGATTAAGTTCATTAAGCATCATGTTATTTACCGTTTTGGCATCCCTCGAAGGATCATCCATGATAATGGACCGCAATTAGTCAGCGAGAGGTTTTCGAGATTCTGTGATAGATTCAGGATCAAGGACATCGCTTCAACGCTATATAACCCCACGGCCAATGGGTTAGCCGAAGCCTTCAACATGACGATTATTAAGCTTCTTCGGAAGTTCGTCTCTTCCAATAAACGAGATTGGGATGAAAAGCTAGGAGAATGCCTGTGGGCTTATCACACCACCGTTCGCACCCCTACAAAAGCTACTCCATTCTCTTTGGTCTATGGAAGCGAGTCTGTCTTGCCCCTCGAAATCCAGATTCCATCACTAAGAGTGGCCTTAGCCACAAAGATGACGACAGAAGAGCGCCATCAACAAAGACTGCGAGAATTAAAAGCGTTAAATGAAAAGCGCCTCAGGGCCCAACAACGAATTGAGTTGTATCAAGCCCGAATCTCGCGAACGTTCAATAAGAATGTTAAACCAAGGACCTTTAAATAAGGAGACTTGGTTCTGGCTATTAAAAGGCCAATGGTTCTGACTCACAAGACTAAGGGTAAATTTGAACCCAAGTGGGAGGGACCGTTCATCGTGGAGACTGTATACTCCAGTGGAGCCTACCGCTTAATGAATCAGAATGGCGATAGGATGATGATGCCGATCAACGGCAAAGTTTTGAAGAAATATTATGGTTGACGAACTAAAATGGTGACAGAATAACTGTCCCATCTAGTTCGGAAAATGTGGTGTGCCCAGTTCAAGTTACGCAGATGAGCCTTGAACCGCCTCCAACTTCTTTCTTAGGCATGCGCAAGCGAGCGTCTCTGACCTAAATTTTGATGAATCCTGACTCGATCATCTTGGTGCGCCCAGTTCAAGTTACGCAGATGAGCCTTGGACCGCCTCCACTTGTTCAAATTAAGCAGATGAGCACTTGGACTTCTTTCTTAGGCATGCGCAAATGGGCGCCTCTGACCTAAATTTTGATGAATCCTAACCCGATCATCGTGGTGTGCCCAGTTCAAGTTACGCAGATGAGCCTTGGACCGCCTCCACTTGTTCAAGTTACACACATGAGCACTTGGATTTCTTTCTTAGACATGCGCAAATGGGCGCCTCTGACCTAAATTTTGATGAATCCTAACCCGTTTATCGTGGTGTGCCCAGCTCAAGTTACGCAGATGAGCCTTGGACCGCCTCCACTTGTTCAAGTTACGCAGATGAGCACTTGGACTCCTTCTTAGGCATGTGCAAATGGGCGCTTCTGACCTAAATTTTGATGAATCCTAACCCGATCATCGTGGTGTGCCCAGTTCAAGTTACGCAGATGAGCCTTGGACCGCCTCCACTTGTTCAAGTTACGCAGATGAGCACTTGGACTTCTTTCTTAGGCATGCGCAAATGGGCGCCTCTGACCTAAATTTTGATGAATCCTAACCCGATCATCGTGGTGTGCCCAGTTCAAGTTATGCAGATGAGCCTTGGACCGCCTCCACTTGTTCAAGTTACGCACATGAGCACTTGGACTTTTTTCTTAGGCATGCGCAAATGGGCGCCTCTGACCTAAATTTTGATGAATCCTAACCTGTTCATTGTGGTGTGCCCAGTTCAAGTTACGCAGATGAGCCTTGGACCGCCTCCACTTGTTCAAGTTACGCAGATGAGCACTTGGACTCCTTCTTAGGCATGCGCAAATGGGCGCCTCTGACCTAAATTTTGATGAATCCTAACCCGATCATCGTGGTGTGCCCAATTCAAGTTACGCAGATGAGCCTTGGACCGCCTCCACTTGTTCAAGTTAAGCAGATGAGCACTTGGACTCTTTCTTAGACATGCGCAAATAGGCGCCTCTGACCTAAATTTTGATGAATCCTAACCCGATCATCATGGTGTGCCCAGTTCAAGTTACGCAGATGAGCCTTGGACCGCCTCCACTTGTTCAAGTTACGCAGATGAGCACTTGGACTCCTTCTTCGGCATGTGCAAATGGGCGTCTCTGACCTAAATTTTGATGAATCCTAACCCGTTCATCGTGGTGTGCCCAGTTCAAGTTACGCAGATGAGCCTTGAACCGCCTCCAACTTCTTTCTTAGGCATGCGCAAGCGAGCGCCTCTGACCTAAATTTTGATGAATCCTGACCCGATCATCATGGTGTGCCCAATTCAAGTTACGCAGATGAGTCTTGGACCGCCTCCACTTGTTCAAGTTACGCAGATGAGCACTTGGACTTCTTTCTTAGGCATGCGCAAATGGGCGCCTCTGACCTAAATTTTGATGAATCCTAACCCGTTCATCGTGGTGTGCCCAGCTCAAGTTACGCAGATGAGCCTTGGACCGCCTCCACTTGTTCAAGTTACGCAGATGAGCACTTGGACTCTTTCTTAGGCATGCGCAAATAGGCGCCTCTGACCTAAATTTTGATGAATCCTAACCCGATCATCGTGGTGTGCCGAGTTCAAGTTACGCAGATGAGCCTTGGACCGCCTCCACTTGTTCAAGTTACGCAGATGAGCACTTGGACTTCTTCTTAGGCATGCGCAAATGGGCGTCTCTGACCTAAATTTTGATGAATCCTAACCCGATCATCGTGGTGTACCCAGTTCAAGTTATGCAGATGAGCCTTGGACCGCCTCCACTTGTTCAAGTTACGCACATGAGCATTTGGACTTCTTTCTTAGGCATGCGCAAATGGGCGCCTCTGACCTAAATTTTGATGAATCTTGACCCGATCATCGTGGTGTGCCCAGTTCAAGTTTCACAGTTGACTCTTGGACCGCCTCCACTTGCCCAATGCTGTTATAGCAGCGGGAAGAGGAGATCAAGCTCCTCGCCAACCCTATCATATTGGGGGTAAAAGTATGAAATTAATTACCCAATGCTGTTATAAGCAAATGGGAGAGGAAATTAATTCCTCGACAACTCACCACGCTGAGGGAAATAACATGGCTAGCCCAATGCAAACGGCGATTGGTAAAGGCTAATCAAATCCGCTGATAGCTGGGGGTTTGCTAAAAATCCCATAAAACCTGTCATGTTAAATCTTTATCTCTGACAGTATGATTTGGATTATTTCCATCTCCGTTCAAGATACGCAAATGAGCCTTGGACCACTTACCTAGAACAACTAAATCACTTTGATGACAAGTTATCTGTTGTGCAAATAAATTTGATAGCCAACAGGTAAAAGAATCAAAATTATTACCTTTATTCATCAACGAAGAATGAAGCTACAAAAAAGTTCTCTTTATTACAAGTTCTTACAAAAAAATGAAGGAAAAAGGATAGGAAAGAGTTATAGGTCTCTTAGAAGCTTCAACTTATTCGTCGCCTCGTCAATTACTCGACGACGAGTCTCCTCCACAGAGTGTTGAGCCTGCCGACGTAAGTCATCATCACTCATTGTCAGTTGCTGGGCCAACCGCTGACGAGACTCTTCCATAGCACGACTTCTTATTGTCTCCTCCTGCTCGACTTGCTCCCGTTGGAGGATCAGCACGTCCCGCTTCTTAACGGACTCCCCTAATTGAAGCTCGTTGGCTACTAAGACCGCCCGAGATCTAGCAATGGTCTCCTAGGCGTTGAGGATGGCGGCCTGACTCCCCTCAATCTCGGAGTCCACCACCTCCAAAACCCTAAGAATGGACTCCCGACTAGCCCGGAACTCTGTCGACTCCCGAGATCATCCTTCTTCCTGTCGTATCAATTCCTCTCGAAGCTCCGCTAACTCCATCCGAAGCCGCGCTAACTCTATTTCGGTGATCGCTTCCATGTCCGCTTGACGAACTGTGTTTAGCGTGTTCACCTGCTCTTCTAAAGTTTTAAAGCGGGCCCGGTAGGGAGCTGCTCGGTCCTGTCCCCCGATTCTTTCAATATTATCCAAATAGCTGGATAGCATCGGACGGCTGAGACTAAAGAAATCTATTCCACCAGAAATCATCTTGATGCATCTTCTTAGCAACCGCATAAAATCATTAACGCTGTAGTTGAAGAGTTCCTCAAAAGGATTCACGGTGCCTGCATTTAAGGCAGGCAGCGCTAAAGAAGATATCGCTGAAGGAGGAGCGGTATCCGTTGGAATTGAAAAAGAAGAGGCCCGTCCCTGTACCAGGCTCATATATGCGGGGCCAGTAAGGCCAACGCAGATTTGGCGGAACTAGGAACCCGAGGAGGAGCATCGCTAGTACAAATCACCCGGACAGCGCCACTAACAGGAGAAGATGAGGGAGTATTTCCACTAGAAGCTCCTCCGGTGGCAGAAGTAGCTTCAAATGAGAACTTCAAATTTTCCTCATCCCCTGCTGGAAGACTTGGAGCTGGAGGAGTTGCAGGTGTCTCAACAGCCATTATGGTAGAAGGCGTTAGTATTGCTGGCTGAGGAGCAGAAGGCACACCGACAACTATTGGAAAAGTCTCGTCGGAACAGACATTTGGTGTTGGAGATGGCAAACTTGGAGACGAGGTAGCTTCTCTGGCTGCAGCCTCGATAATCAACTCTGTCCTGCCATTGCTCCCAAGTTCATCAATTGGGGGAACTGAAGAAGGAACAGAGGCAGGAGTTGTCGTGAAGTAGTCTGCGTCAAGATCATTTGCAGAACTACCTAATCCACCCCGCTGAGCCAGTGGTGCCCGAATAGTCCACCCTCTCCTCAGACTCCCGCTTGGTAGTCGAATGCATTGGAGAGTGGGGCTGGCCACCTGTACCTCAGAAAAGCAAGACAAAGAGGGTTGCATACAAATACAGAGAAATAAATAGAAGACAGAGTATAAAAGCTGAAAGAACTATACCAAGAGATACAAGTCTAGTTGTCGGACTTGAAGGGGGAGCCGTCGTTGTCTCCAAAAGTGTACCCGTCTCACTATCCAGTGGTTGCGGCGCAGGATGTTCGACAGGTTCTACCGTCAGAAGAGTCGGAACCTCAGAAGCACTTAGAGCTTCAGCAGGTCCACTCTCCCCTACCGGTGCTGGAGGTAGAGTTGAAGCCAGCAGATCCGAAGCGAACTTGACAGCCGCTTCTTGGGGGGCTACTAGAGTTCCTTGAGCCAACTTCTTCTTCTTTTTGACAGGCCCGTTCTTTGGGGCACCGCGGCGTTTGAGGGTCGGGCTCCAGGGGCGAATGACGACAGATTGGGGAGCACCTCCAACATCAGTATTGTCATCATCATTATTATCATCGTCATCATCAGACTCGCTGACGTCGGAGGGTTCGGCCGCTGCGCCAAGAAATTCATCCATTCCTTTTACTCTCACTCTTGTAGCACCTTGGCGGCTAATGTAGAAAGCCTCAATCTCTTTGCAACAGTTTCGGTTGATGGAGAAGTGGGGCACGTCAGCATTTGCAACGCTGTACCATATGCAAAAGCTAAGAGTCATGGTCAGTTCTGGCGACTTCTGTGGCAGGATGAATTCAGCGCCGGTCCCACCAGCTGTAAAATGAAACCAGCCGTGGGCACCCTCGTACAGATTCCCCTTATAGGAAAAATTCTTGTTCGGATTACCCACATAAAGCTGGGAATATCCAAACTGGCGAGCGAAGCGGCTCGAAATATAGAGTTCAATGAGGCATTTACCATCTTGACGGTACACCAGGTGCCCGGGTCGGATGTTAAGAAGCCACCAGAACGCTCCCGAAGATAAGACAGTGAAGTTATCTGCTCCCGCAATATCTTTTAACTTCAACCCATATCCATCACCAGGGAAGTCGGGAAAGCACCGGAAGATCTCATAATTTTGGTGATGCCGAAGAGTCTTCCGGATTTGAGACATATAGTGATGCTTCCATGAAGAGCGCTCGTATAATTCCACCAAGTAGGACTTGTCACCCGAGCGGTGTGAAGCACCACTCATCATAGACGAGCAGTGCATGACAAGCCACGCCATTAGATAGGTGTAAGGCATCTCCACCCTAGGGTTCGGAGTCTTCACCTGGGTGGTTTCTTTTGATTTGCCTTTCCCTTTCCCCTTGCCCTTATCAGCAGGGATGAAGTCATTACAGAGTGTGCGCAATCCGTGCTGTAGATTGCACACCATGGCGGGAAGAAGTCCGAAAGGACGGCCATATGCAAGGAGAACTGCTGGGTATACCACAGTCATTGTAATTGCCTCTTTTGGCAATGATGGCACAACACATCTTTTTAACCACAGCATCAAGAACCCAGCAATAAGACCTCTATTGGATATTGGGGACTGAGCTTGATAGTGGTAACTCTTGAAGGAGGTGCCAGGACCGAATCCACCTTCGTTGGATTCAGTAGTATAATACATTAGGCGGGTCTTGGCAATGCGGCGATCGATCTCTGTGATGTAGACAAGAACATGGCCATGGTAGTTGTTGAAATATCCTTAGAGTTCAAGTTAGCGAAAAGGTACTCGGCTCATTTCTTGTAGCCGATACCCTGATTACGCACACCTGCCAGGTCAGCACAGATGCGGTAGTGGCACATCATCTCCCAGTATGTAGCATAGATGCGCTCGTCCTTCGCCATCAGTATGTTCAACTCTTCGGTAGTCGGGATATATTCTTCATAAGGGACTTCGCCCATGGAAAGCCCAGATACCTCGAAAATCTCATGGAGAGCGAACCCTAGCTCATCCACTGGCGTAAAAAGGGTGCAAGTCTCAGGGTTGTACATCTCCAGAAAGCAGAAGAAATGATAAGCACTCTGAGGGAACCCAAATTGAACATTTATGATGGCCCTGAATAAACCAATCTCCTTCAGAATGGGTTCATGGAAATCCAACATGTATTGAATGAGGCGGGCCCACCACATGTTGCCAGATGAGTAAACCCAGCCAGGCATCCTGAAGTCACTAGCCGGGTATTGGCCTTCTTTCGCCAGGAACTCACTCAGGAAAGTTTGGGCGCGGATCGGAACCTCTCCTACTGGGTGCTCCTTGCTAAATCTGCCTGGAAGCAAATCAGTAATGCATCTGGTAGGGCCATATTGATAAGCCCCATGAGCGCCCAATTTACCCGTTGGGACGCCGTCCTGTTCTTAAGTTAACCCCCACTCTAATTCACGATGCATCGCCAGCCTCTGAAGATAAATCAGGGGATAGCCACGCTCCATTCTAGGCAGAAACATTAAAACTTCGCCAGAATTATAGAGCCACTTGCTCTCCTCTTCAAAGAGGATTTGGTCTGATTGCTCCATTATATCTCCGAAGAGAAATGTGGGCTTCTCTAGCACTTCTCTGTTCACGGCTTCAAAGGCCGCATCAGTTATAATCTCACGTGCAGTAGTGGGATGATATTTGATCAACTTCTCCCTGCGCTCTCTCGAATCTGGTTTGAACGAAGCCAGGATGGTGGTGAAGCGAAACTGAGCTGATGGATCCGAACCTCCAGCAAAGCCAAAGTAGTGCTTATGGGGAAGAGCTTCCGCCGAATACCCTACTGCAAAAGATAAAACAAAGTTAGAAAAGTTTCTATAAAACAGAAAATTTTTCTAAGTATGGAGACGCGAAGCTAAAAATTAGACCGCGCGAAGTTAAAAGTAACTCCGCGGGAAGCTAAAAATTAGACCGCGTAGAAATCAAAATAGCCTCGCGTTTCAACGCGACTGCTACTCAAAATAGCCTCGCGTTTCAACGCGACTGCTACTCAAAAATAGCCTCGCATTTCAACGCGACTGCTACTCAAAATCGCCTCGCGTTTCAACGCGACTGCTACTCAAAAATAGCCTCGCGTTTCAACGCTACTGCTACTCAAAAATAGCCTCGTGTTTTAACGCGGCTGCTACTCAAAATAGCCTCGCGTTTCAGCGTGCTGCTACTTAAAATAGCCTCGTGTTTCAACGCGACTGCTAATCAAATAGCCCCGCGCTTCAAAACGCGAGGATGACGCGATAGCTTCGCGTAAGAAGAAAACCAGAGGCTTTTCTTCTTCTCCAAGCCATACAGCCGGAGTACGGCGATCTCGCCGGTGATCGATCGGTTAGAACCAAGCCGAATCACTTTCTAAATGTTCTAAAAAGCCCCAAAAGTGAGGTCCTTACTTCTGATGGGTGAAGCATGGACTGCCTCGTCGCTGCCACGGCTGCTGCCGCCGCTGCTTGCACCGGCCGCCGATGGCGAGACTGCGCGGGAAGAAGCACGAGTCTTGGGTGCCATTGCTTGAAAAGTTGAGGAAAACCGACGGGAAATCGGAAGAAACTCGGTCGAAAAAACGCTCGGGTCGCCTGAACTCTGATCGCCTGAATCTCCAAGTCTCTGGAAAGTTCTCAAATGAAGTGAGAAAGAAGAAGAATAGAGACTCTATTTGAATCAGAGAAACCACCCCTTGGAATTCAGTGCGAGAATCGGAGCGACTCCTGGTCAGTTACTTTCCAAAACGCGAAGCTATTAGCTCCGCGAGATGATAAAAAAAGAAAAAAAAAATGCGAAGTTATTTACTCATCGCAAATCTGAAAAACGCGAGGCTAACTTGGTATGTTAGTTACGCGTTTTCTATGAAAGCTTGGATTCAGATTGTTTTACCAGAACTATAAATCATCTATTTGTTGAGCAAGCAAGATTCTTGAAGCCGACAGATAGAGAGGAAAATATTTGCCTTTATTTCATAAAAGAAAAGAAGATTACAAAAGAAGAGGGAGTTAAAGCTCTCCCAAAAGCTTCTACATATTCATCGACTCATCAATAACCTAACGGCGAGATTCCTCCGCGGGGTGTTGAAGTTCAATTCCATGGTTCACATACAAGAGATCTTCTCTGCAAATGTCAACTATGATATGTTTAAAACTCTTAGTGGATTATCTGAAGATACTGCTACAAGAATCCTAATGAAGATGCACAAGTTGGATTCGACATGCTACAAGCCCTTAGATGATCATCTCTATTGCTTTGGAAAGCAACAGAGATTGTCATCTAACAGAAATGGTCCTCAAGAAAACTTAATGAGCTGCCGCAGAGTTCTTGTAACTCCTTCAAAAGTTTATTTTTTGGAACCAGAGCTTGAAACCTGCAACTATGTTGTAAAGCATATGCTTCTGGCTTCCTTAGAGTTACTTTTGCTGACGAAGACTGGTAAAACCACATGCACTCCTCTTCAAGAAGGATCTGGTCCAAGTACTTCACTGCAAAAGAAGAATCAAGAGTTAGAGAAAACTCGAAAATCTTCTAAGTATGAAAACGCGGAGCTAAGGGTAAACTCCGCGCGCAGTTGAGGAAATAGCCTCGCGATTTAAACGCGACTGCTAATCAAAATACCCTCGCGATTTACACGCGACTGCTAATCAAAATAGCCTCGTGATTTACACGCGACTTAATCAAAATAGCCTCGCGTTAAAACGCGACTGCTAATAGCCCCGTGTTTTAAACGCGAGGATGACGCGATAACTTCGCGTAGAAGAAGATCAGAGTTTCTCGCCGTCTTCTTCTTTCTTCCCAAGCCTTACGGCCGGAAAACGACGATCTCGCCGGTTCAAAAATGGTTGGTCGGTTAAAACCGAGCCAAAATACTCCAAAATTGATTTAAGGAGTCTAAAAGTGGGAAATTTATACCTCCAATTGGTGCAGTAAGGATTGGCTCGCCATTGTGGCCGCTGCCTCGGCCGCTGCCGCCGCTGCTTGCGCCGGCCGCCGATGGTGAGGAGGCGCGCGACGCCGTACTCTTCTTAGATGACATCCTAGTGTTGGAAAATCTTTGGAAAGTAGAAGGAAGCTCGGTCGAAGATCATCCGTTCAAATTGATTCGCCTTAGTGGCCTAAGCTCTGAGCACTTGAAATTCTTCGGATGAAGTGAAAAAGAAGATGAGTCAAAGACTCTATTTAAACAGATGATCCGCCACTTGGTATTCGGCACAGAAGTTCAGGGTAACTAATGAAGCAATTACTCGTGTCACTGAAAAAATGAAGCTAATTAGCTCCGCGTAAGTGAGCGAAAAACGCGAGATAAACTTGGTATTTTAACTCCGCGTTTTCTGTTTGAATATCCAAAGTATTTCAAAATTTGCTAAGTTTTAAGTCATTTTGAAAAGTTTGGAGGGGGTTCTGTTGGCAGTGAAAATTTCTAAGTTAAAAGGATTTTTCACAACAGAACGCGGAGCTAACTCTGTAGCTTCGCGTCTGGCTAGTTTTAGCCCCGAGATGAGTAAGATGCGGGGCTATCAATAGCTTCGCGTTAGCTCCGCATTCTGGTTATTTAGCGCCGCATTTTGATGCGATTAGCTCCGCGTGAGCAGATAACTAGAATCTCAAATTGATTGAGATTATAATTTGGGCTTATCCAAATATCCGAATTTAATCTAATCAGAATTCTAAATCAAGAGATTTAAATCAAAACTAAGATATTTGATTGGAATCCTTGATGAATGCGAGTTCTATTTAGATAGAAACTCTTGCATTAACCTGGGGATATAAATACCTTCTTGGTGAAACCCTAGGGGTCTTCTTTTCGGCAATTGAGATCTTTTCCTCTTGGAGAATTCAAGTTATGCACAGAGCCTTGAGTTCGTGAAAGACCAGAGAAGATCGTCTACAGTCGGCCGCTACCTTCGAGAGAAGAAGAGTTCAACGCCCGATCGTCCAAAGGAACTACTATAGATCCCATCGCCACTGATCCCACAAATTATTGTAAAAGAGAGAGATTGAAGTATAAAATTCTCTCATTTGTTCTTCTTTTTATTTTGTTCACTTCTATTGTAATTTAAGTTAATTCAATGGGAGGAAGCAAAAGTTTTGTGGCAAACAGCTGCTCTTGGATGAGGCATTATTGCGTCTCAATCTTTTGACTCATCTTGGCCGACCGTTCAACCATGTGGACCGTCGTTCTGCCAAACCAAGAGGAAGCGTGCGATCGCGGCATTGTTATGGCCGAATGCTTGTTAAACTCTTCATATTCTTCATCAGAATCCCCTGCCAATCTTTCGTAACCGCGGAGAGCTGTCACGTCTGACCTAATGCAGGATGATGATAGGTTTCCTCTGTTCCAGTATCAGAGGCATACCTTTTGACGACTAGTACCTTTATTCACCACATTCGACGTGAAAGCAGGTAAGTCTTGATCTAAGTCGGAGTTTTGTTTTTGCAGCCATCTTCTTTTTTGAATATTGTATTCTAGTGCTGACAACTGGTTAAATGCAGATGGTCTTGGGGCTTGACAGTGGCAGTGAGTAAAAACTGCCGCGATCAACTCCTCACAACAGCAGATTTGATGGGGTTGTGTCACCCTTCTTTTATTTATGAGATACCTCTGCAAATCCAAAATTTCTTCATACGGTGCTGATATAACCATCTTTTACAGACGGGATCAGCTTCTTGTGCGAGGTCTGTTTGTCCAGACAGGTGTCTCTGAGAAGTCATAAAAGTTATATTTATCAACCCCCAGTTTTGTTCGATGTTCATCATTAGTTTTGATATGCCTTGTACAAATTTGCTGGGTAGTTTGGCATGCTGATCTAGCCTCGCACGAACTAGTCTCGCTTGCTGATTTAGACTCAGTTTGATATTTAAGTTTACTCATGCTAAGCTGGCGTCTGGTCTTATTCATGCCAGACTGATATGTGTTATGCTAAGCTTTGTTAGGTTGAGAGGTACTGGGCTGAGGTTTGTTAGGCTGAGAGGTGCTAGGCAGAGTTCTGCCAAGATGAGAGGTGCTAGGCTGAGTTTTGCCAGGATGAGAGGTGTTGGGCTGAGTTTTGTCAGGATGAAAGTTGCTAAGCTGATTTTTGCCAGGATGAGAGGTGCTAGGCTGGATTTTGCCAAGCTGAAAATTGCTAGGCTGATTTTTGCCAGGATGAGAGGTGTTAGGCCAGCCTTTTCCAAGCTGATGGGTGCAAGGCTAGCCTTCATCAAGCTGATGGGTGCAAGACTGGCCTTTGCCAAGCTGTTGAGTGCAAGACTGGCCTTCACCAAACTGTTGGGTGCTAGGCTCACCTTCACCAAGCTGATAGATGTAAGGGTGGTCTTCGCTAAGCTGATGGGTGCAAGGCTGTTTTTTGAGCCTGGCATCCTCCTTGCTTCATGCTAGACTGATTTTGAGCCTGACATCCTCCTCGCTTCATGCTAGGCTGATTTTGAACCTAGCATCCTTCTTGACTTATGCCACGCTAATTTTGAGCTTGGCATACAAAACGAGCTTTGAGTGCTCTATGGTGCGCCCTTCGATTCTGATTGCGGATTTGAGTCCGATTTTGTACCGCGATAGGTTTTCTTTGGCGTCATATGCAGCTAGTTCTGATGGACCAGAGTTTGAAAATCCAAGTGGTTATTGAGATATCAACGCCTCCTTATTATCCAAAACTATTAGGTCATATTTTTGTGATTTTGAATATTTTGAGTCGATCTCGACCTTGATTACCAATTTCTCCATCGTCTCTCCAATTCTATTGACGTCAGATTGGACCGCCATCTCCTCTTAAGTACA
Source organism: Dracaena cambodiana (assembly GCA_036321105.1). NCBI lineage: Eukaryota > Viridiplantae > Streptophyta > Magnoliopsida > Asparagales > Asparagaceae > Dracaena > Dracaena cambodiana. Next base: position 20,669,320 of record JAYEPQ010000004.1, on the reverse strand, counting down.
GGAGATTGCTCCCACTGTGGTCGCCAGTCTGTTTTCGGTAGAAACAGGGTTGAATCTTTCTATTGTCATTGATAGAGAAAAATCACAGATTATCAAAAATTTCTCGTTTTAGAATTATAATTGAAAGAAAAAAAAAACAGACAGAGAGGACTTATAGATCATCGCTCTCTTTTTACAGAAGATGTGGGATTCGAGGCAGCTATGGGAATTGGTCCTTTCCCTATTGACGATCTGACGTTGATGGTTTGGAGGCGATGGAGAATTCTTGAGCGTCTCTTCTAATTCTTAGAGGAAGCTCGAATGAGAAAGATCTGGCCGAAAGTCTTCTCTTTTTTGGTTGCAAGGCTTTGAGGCTCTCGTGCGTAAATCAATTTGCCAAAGGTCCTCTTTGAGTTCTCTTGAGGGGTATTTATAGGCCCCTGGTTGTTGAAGAGATTTCCTTGTAAATAGGAAAAAGATCCGATTTCCTTTTAGATAGAATCGAAATCTCTTTGTAATCTCAATGAGATATTCGAATCTTTTCTTGATTTGATTTTCTCCAGATTCATTGAATCGGGTCCTGTTTCTGCACCCAAAATCAATTAATCTCAAATTAGAATTTAATTAGAATTTGTATGATTATCAAACTCTAACCAAATTAATTTAGAATTTTTCATCCATAAATTAATTTGGGTTTGATTTAGAATTGTAGAATTATCCAAACTCCAATGAAATTAATTTTAAAGTTTTTTTATCCAAAAATCAATTTGATTCTAATTAAAATTTGGATAGTATTAGAAATTAAATAATTGGAGACGGGACCAAAATATATTGCTTAGCGAGAAAGAGAGAGATAGATAGAGAGAGATTATTATTATTTTTTCTTTTTTTCTCTTTCTTTTTTTTCCTTTTTCTTTTTTTTTCTTTCTTTTTTTTTTTCTTTTTCTCTTTCTTTGCACCTGAGCCTCGCATCCACTCGCGGGGGTGCGAGGCTCACCTAATTTTTTTTTTTGCTTAATTTTTGTATTTTGAGCCTGCCTCGCGTGGGTGCGAGGCTTGCAATTTCTTTTGTTTCGTTTTATTGCATGGGAGCCCCGCATCTACGTGAGGCTGAGCCTCGCACCCATGCGAGGCTCCCCTTTATTTCTTTTTAATTAATTTTAATTAATTAATTAATTATTTATTTTATTATTATTACTACTACTTGAATTCGGATTCGTATTTGGACTCGGATTTTGAATTCGAACTCGGATTTTAAATTCAAGTTATTTTTATCGTTCTACATGACTTGGAGGGAAGGGGAAGCATAATTAAAATTTGAGGGGGATATACTAAGTTAATTTCCGGGGCTGGCCGCCCACCACCTTCTCAATAAGCCTCCGTAATCACAACATGATGAGGTGCATCGTGTACCAACCTATTATGCTAGCTAGTTCATTGGTTCTCAAATATCAAAGTAGACAAATATAACTTTAATATCTAACACAATACACAAGCATCCTAACAAAGGGGAGTTTCCAAAGCAGCACAGCATTTTTTCTAGTGAGCCCACTTTCCAACTGTAGCCCACTAGGAAAAATGGTGTGCTTCCTTGGAAACTCCCCAACAAAGTAATAATCACTTCCAAGATATATAGCTATATATAAGGCAAGAATTGTATAATGCGTGATTAAGGACTCAGAACACTCACGTTAAATAAATCTATTTCAGGGTCAACACAACTAATTCCATTTTAGTTGAAACACACACACACACACACACACATATATATATATATATATATATATATATATATATATATATATATATATATATATATATATATATATATATATATATATATATATATATATATATATATATATATATATATATATATATATATATATATAAACCTAAATATACACAAATTCATTTTTGTCTATGGTATATATTATAGCTAGATCAGCAGGCAAACATATATACTTCAAACATTGCATCAACCTTTGGACTCATTTTGCATGTTGACATGAGCATCCGTCATATTCAAAATTTTAAATTTAAAAACTGAAATTAAGTTTTCATTTTTAATTCAAAATTTTGGATAAAACGGGTTAAAAGTTGAATCTTGGACCTGTCTATTCTCATCCCTCGGTTTAGCCCAGACTCCTTGAAGAGATAGAAGAAGCATGCTTGAAAAGCTGCTAGCTAGATGAACAATGAGGATAAGGAAATTGAACTGCATTTAGTACATTTTGTATTATATTAGATCCTCAAGTGAAAGTCCTGTGAACTTGCATAAACAGCATTTTGACTACTACGAACAGGCCTCAAGTGAAAGTCCTGTAAAAGACATAGAGTTCACCTTATCCATGTCCAGCAATATCCCTTTGTAACGACCATATCGCTTTGAAACCCACCAAATGCATTTCCCCCTGATCTTCATTTCTCTCCAATTTAAATTTTATCTAATGGTTTTACTTGAGTCAAGGAAATGGCAATGACACTCCTGCAAATTACAAGAGAGGATGGTTTGGGATGTACACCCCATACCTCCTTATTGACACGCCATACCCTCTCCACTCCTATTTGAGTACATGAGACTCATTCCCTTCGTCCTCATTTCTCAACCCATACTCTTCATTCTCCTCTATCTTCTTCCTCATCTTATTCAAAGCTTCAGGCCTTAGCTCCAAGAGATAGAACTCTCTAAGGCAAAATCTATTTCAAGTCTTCCATCAACTTGAAGTCCTTGTATCTTTAGACGGTTATCCATCTCATTAGAGCTTTGTTCTTTATCTGCTAGGGTTTTGATCACTTTAGCTTAGCAATCTCCAAAAACTCATCTTTTGTGTGGATCTAGGCAAGAAATTACTCATCTAACCTTTTTTAGTGAGAAATCACGCATCTAACTCTGTTTAGCAAGAAATCACGCACTAACTCTCTTGAGTAAGAAATCACACATATAATTCTCTCTAGCAAGATTCCACACACTCTTATATATTTGTAGAAAGAAACCTTACTGTCCATTGCGATAGTATATTTGTAGAAAGAAACCTTACTGTCCATTGTGATAGTACTCACTAAAATGATCATATCTTTTAAACCATAATCCCTATTAAGTTATTAAGTTGATCGTCTTTCAAAGATAATTCAATTTCCTATAATTTTTATGTATTACTTTCCATCTAATTTTATCTATAACCTTTCAAAATCGAGTTCAAAGTTAATATTTATATGCAAATGCGGATCTGCTGTCACTGGACATACCTTCGATTTTTGGATCATAACTTTTGATTTTAGAACTCTAAATGAGTTAATTTTAGTCTCATTAGAAAGATAATTCAATTTGTTGCAAACCTACATGTATTACTTTTTTTCCTCATAATTCCACCTCTAGCCCCTAAAAAGTAGGTTCAAAGTTGAGTTTGGCTACGAAACATGAATTGAACCCTTGATCCGCATTTGGATCTAACTAGCTAAGTTGCCAAATGCAAATCGCTAATTCACATTTGAATCCGAGGTGCCAAACAGAGATCTACGACCTGCATGTGGATCCATGGATGATGTCATCCGTATTTAGACCCGACCGGTATCGGACCCAATCCGTGTTATTTTAAAACTGTTTCAGTTCTAGCTTGCACTCCAATTTACTAAAATTATCATAATTTTTTATTCCAACCTCTGAGTTAGCTGATCTTGATCTCATTGGAATGATAATTCTATGATCTATAATTTCTGATTTGAGTCCTTTCCTCACTCACATTTTATCCTCCTCAAAAGGTATTTTGAAGTTTGAGTTGTTGCACAGTAGCAAGATTCTTATATCATATTCAATAAATCCAGTATATCTTTCGATCTTGAATACATATTAAGCCCATCCTATGCTTGTTTGAAAGAGAATTCAGTCATCTACAAGTCTCATTTTCCTTTTATGATAATTATAATTATATAAGATGTTAAAAATTATTAAAATTCTCAGGAACTATAAGTCGACTAAATAACATAGACTTGCTCAAGCTCCTCAATGCTTCCCCTTGCAAGCTACACCAAACTATGGGGCCCATTTATGAACTCTACGTCCCTCTTAATTGTATAATTTATATATTATTTTGATTCTTGTCTAATCATTCAAACATTGTCCAGCCTATCCGCCTTCACCAACTCCGCCAACACTACTAAACTCCACTAGTATCAATCATTTTCTTTACAACTCTACTCTCTTTGCCAATTCTCACATCAAATTTCGCCTAAACTCATTCAATATTTTTGTTGAAAATAGTTTGAGGTCAACTTTAGCACATAATTGCATGAATTGTTATTTTATTATTTTAATTGCCTCCATAACAGATAATTTATTTGATAATTCTTAGCCCCCAGATTTGATGAGAACGGTTATGCTTAACTTGATTAATCATTAGACTATATATATATATATATATATATATATATATATATATATATATATATATATATATATATATATATATATATATATATATATTCTTTCAAATGATGTCATAACATGTCAATCATTAGATAACTACTTTAATCATAACATGCCTATACATCATATTACAGGTATGCCTCTTATTCTACATGGACATATTCTTGGATCTTGACTTTCTTGTAACATTTTGTCTTCGGATGTGACTCGACTTAAATGATATACTACTGTGATATTGACCTAGCATGATATCGTGTATAACTTGACGTGACTCGATCCCTTAACAAATATATTAATAAAATAACTATGTGCGAGGGGGAATTGAATGGTTGAATGAAACACATATAATGAAAGTTAGATTGCACAATTGCATCGGCCTCGTATTATTGATGTCTATTTCAAGGATACTAGCACTTAGCGGTAGTTCACTGGAGACCAATTTTGGTCGTAATCTGGATATATATGGAATAATACTAGCATTTAGCGGTGTTATTAGTTCAACGAAGATAAGCGTCTTGGCCACGATCCCGAGTATACATGGAATAATACTAGCGCTTAATGATGTGGTTGGTTCAATAGAGACCAACGTCTTTATCACGATTCCGAGTATGCATGGAAAATAATAGTATTTAATGGTGCTGTTGGTCCAATAGAGACCAATGTTTTGACCATGATCTGAGTATGCACGGGATAATACTAGCACTTAGCGGTGTGGTTGGTTCAATAGATATCAACATCTTGGCTGTAATACTGGGTGGGTATGCACAAGATAAACTAGTACTTAGCGGTGTGAATGGTCCAAGAGAGACCAGCGTCTTGGCCATAATACCTGTACGCACAGTGCACATCTAGAACATATATGATCCATCCACCATTCAGTTCTATCAAGCGCTAACTTAGTACCATATAGGAATTGAATACTTAATGAGGTTGATATTGCCACGTAATTCTTAGTGGGGACTTCCTCTAGTTTGCCCGAGTACTCAGGAGGCATATGGACTAGGACTTAACCGTATATTTATTAATTTAATTACATGTTATTCTATATTTCACACACACACACACACACACACACACACACACACACACATATATATATATATATATATATATATATATATATATATATATATATATATATATATATATATATATATATATATATTGCCTTGCATGCATACTACGTATTTATTTATTGTGTCATACCTCATACCTTTGAGATCATCCTATCGCACTCAACATACAAGCATTTTAGTTTATACATATTTTATGTTTTTTTACATTTTCCTGTAGTATTAATTTATGTCACATGTGCTATTTTATTTCATACCGGGTTTAACCCCTAAGTTACCTCTATGTGCTTAGGAATAAGAAACTTTGAAGAGGACCTGCCAGCTGAAAGTTCATATTTCTAGGAGTAAACATATCTCTGGTCGATTGTTGAAGACTTTCTCATTAATGTAATCACCTTTGTTTAGTAATTGTTGTATTTAGTTTTGACTAGTATTTCTATTGTTTAGCGAGTTGCTCTTATTGTTGTAAAATAATCTATTATGGGCAATGCCCCTTATAAAATCTATATTATAATCTTCTACAAAATCATTTTGGATAATACAATTCAATATTTTGGATTATACCAATATAATTCCTACATGTATGTGCACTCTAATTGTGTAGTTCTTTATAATTAAAGGCCTCGTATACCCATTTTAGGGTACCGTTGGCAATACATTACCTAGAAATAGGATACATCACCAAACATTTTTGGATGTAGTATAGGGCGTTACATCCTTAGGTTATATTTGGTTTGAAAGAAAACGGGAGAAAGGAAAAGAAAGGGAAAGGGAAAGAAAAAAAGAAAGAAAAGGAAAAAAGAAGTAAGATTATTTTTGCAGTTTGGTATAAAAAGAAACTAAAAACAAAAATTCATGAAAAAAATAAAAAGATAAAAGAAAATTTTAGAAAAAACCTCACTCCGAACTCCATCCACTATCATATATATACTGCGATTCCATGAGATACAAATATAAAGTGACATTTTCTCTAGATTAGGAGAGAGAAAATTGTATGCCATATTTTCTTTTACTTTCTTTCAACTTTTCATTCCTCTAAATTTTCTTTTAAACTAAATGAAGAAAACTAACTTTATTTCTTATTTTCTATTCTTTTTCTTTTATTTTGCCTCAAACTAAACAGAGAGAGAAATAAAACATAAAGTTTTCTCTCTTCTATCCTAGAGAAAATAACAGAAAATATTATTTTCCTATATAAGGAAATCAGGATAGGAGGGTGGATTGATACGAACCTCGTCAAGAATAACGAGAATTGTAAAACAAAAGGAAAATCCAAGAACATCTATGATCAAGTTTGGTTGGGAGAGCTCGACCTGTTACTTCAACAATAACAAGAACTTCGGTATAATTGACCTCAACCCGTTGTTTAATGCGAAATAAGAACCTTGGTATAAGAAATACGCCACAAACGATGGTGGAAATCCGTTTGATAAGTCGATGATAAATGCCACAGAAGAATTCTGATAAGTTCGAATAGTCCTTCAAAGAACCAAAGAGAATAAAACTCACCAATTTCCAGAAAACTATGATGTCCCTTCTATTCCATTAGACGCCTATTAATAGGCTAAAAAAATAAAAGAAAAGTTCCAGAAATAAAAATAAAAACAAAAAGAAACAATCAGCCCCTTAATTTGGCTGATCATATGTTCATAATAAAAAAAAGGAAACAATCAAAAATAGAAATGAAACAAAAGAAAACAATCAGCCCTTAATTTGGCTGATCACACCCCCACAATAAGAAAAAAAACAATCAGTTTTGACCGGTTTCTTCTAATAGTTGAATCATGTTGATGCATTTTTGTTGAATATGTGAACCATCCTCAATGGGCCTCCACAAATTTGCTTGAGCCCAAACCTCTTGAATCAGCCAATTAAGTGCATTTTTGAAGTTCTTTTCTCGTGCTCTTTGTAATCGGCCCAATTAGAAATTGAACCGGCTCCTTTGTGGTCATACCATTATTTGCATCATTCCCCTCCTCTTGAAAAGGATTTGCCCTCAAATTCATCACCTATATCAAAAGGACTTAAATCAGTAACATTGAAAGTAGTACTAACATTACACTTGCCGGGCAAATCTATCTTGTAAGCATTGTCATTGATGCGCTCTAAAACTTGAAAAGGACCATCCCCTCTTGGAAGCAGTTTGGAACGTCTTTGCGCCGGAAATCTCTCTGTTCTCATATGCAACCAAACCCAATCTCCGAGTTCAAAAATAAGCTTGTGACGCCCCTTGTTGGCTTGTTTTGCATACTGCTCCGTTCTTCTCTCAATGTTGAGTCTTTCCTTCTCATGTATCTGCTTAATAAAATCAGTCCTTTTCTTTCCATCCAAATTAACACGCTCAGAAACAGGTAATGGAGATAAATCCAATAGAGTCAAAGGATTAAACCCATAAATAATTTCAAACGGTGAGAATTTAGTAGCAGAATAAATAGACCTATTATAAGCAAACTCAACATGTGGTAAATACTCTTCCCATGTTTTGATATTCTTTTTAATTATTGCCCTCAATAAAATAGACAAAGTCCTATTTATTACTTCGGTTTGACCATCAGTTTGTGGCTAACAAGTAGTAGAAAATAAAAACTTGGTATCTAGCTTACACCACAAAGTCTTCAAAAAGTAGCTCAAGAACTTGGCATTTCTATCCAAAACAATGGTTTTAGGTATGCCATGCAATCTCACAATCTCCCTAAAAAACAAATCAGCAACATGCGAAGCATCATCCGTTTTGTGACATGGAATAAAGTGTGCCATCTTAGAAAATCTATCCACAACCACAAAAATCGAATCTCTTCCACGTTTAGTCCTAAATAATCCTAACACAAAGTCCATTGAAATATCAATCCAAGGCTCACTAGAAATGGGCAAAGGAGTATACAAACCATTGGGCTGCACTCTGGATTTAGCTTGCCTACATGTGACACATCTGTCACAAATCCGCTCAATATCTCGTTTTATGTGTGGCCAATAGAAGTGTTTCTGCAAAACAGTTAAGGTCTTAGCAACTCCAAAATGTCCCATTAATCCCCCTCCATGGGATTCCTGCACTAACAAATCCCTCAAATAACAGTTAGGCACACATAACTTTTTTTCTCGAAACAAGAACCCATCATGTCTAAAGAACTTACCACAAGCGTTTTTCTCACAAGCCTGCTACTCTTCACAAAATTTGTGGTTGTCAATGTATAATCTTTTAATGTATTCAAAACCAAGTAATTTTGCATCAAGTGTAGAGAGTAATGCATACCTGCAAGAAAGTGCATCGGCGACCACGTTTTCCTTACCTTACTTATACCGGATGACATATGAAAATGTCTTAATGAACTCTACCCAACGAGCATGCCTTTTATTTAGCTTATGTTGCCCTTCAAGTATTTCAAGGACTCATTATCAGTGTGAATCACGAACTCCTTAGGCCATAGGTTGTGCTGCCATGTATCCAAAGTTCGAACCAATACAAACAACTCCTTGTCATAAGTCGGGTAGTTTAAAATTGCCCCGCTTAATTTCTCGCTGAAGTAGGCAATTGGTTGTCCCTCCTGCATAAGAACTACGCCTATGCTAATATCTGAAGCATCACATTCAATCTCAAACATTTTAGAAAAGTTAGGTAAAGATAATAAGGGGGCGTTGGTTAGCTTCTCTTTGATTAGCTGAAACGCCTTCTCTTGTTCTTCTCCCCATCTAAATCCGACGTTCTTCTTGATCACTTCGGTAAGTGGTGCGGCTATACTACTAACGTCCTTCACAAACAACCGGTAAAAACTAGCAAGTCCATGAAAACTACGAACATTGCCTACACTTGTGGGACTCGGCCACTCTTGGATTGCACGTACCTTCTCTTCATTAACCTGTATACCCTGTGCACTAATAACAAATCCCAGAAATATAAGCTTATCAGTGCAAAAAGTATACTTCTTCAGATTAGCATATAACTTTTCTTTTCTAAGCACATCTAAAACTGATTTCAAATGTACGGCATGATCATCCAAGTTTTTGGTATAAATGAGTATATCATTAAAATAGACAACAACAAACCTGTGTATAAATGCACGCAAAATATGATTCATAAGTCTCATAAAAGTGCTTGGTGCATTGTCAACCCAAAACGCATAACTAACCATTCATACAAACCATATTTTGTTTTAAAGGCAGTTTTCCACTCATCTCTTTCTTTCATTCTAATCTGATAATAACCACTCTTTAAATCAATTTTAGAGAACACACAAGAACCATACAACTCATCTAATATGTCATCTAAGCGAGGAATAGGATGACGATACTTTACCGTTATGTTGTTGATGGCTCGACAATCAACGCACATTCTTCACGTTCCATCCTTCTTAGGTACAAGTAAAATCGGAACGGCATACGGACTCATACACTCCCTCACGAACCCCTTCTCCAATAACTCACTTACCTGCCATTGAAGCTCTTTTGTCTCCTTAGAATTGCTCCTATAGGCCGGTCAGTTTGGAATTGTCGCACCGGTAACAAAATCAATTTGATGTTCAATCCCTCGAATTGGTGGTAATCCATGTGGTGTTTCCTCGGAAAAGACATCATCAAATTCCTGCAAAAGAGAAACAACAGAATTGGGCAAAATAGAGTCAAGTTCGTTAATGTTTAAAAATGCCTCTTTGTACAAAAGTACAATCATCGGCTGATTTGAAAACATTGCTCGCTTAATCTCACTCACTTTTGCATAGAAATTCTTTTATTTTCTCTCTGATTTTCTCTCAATGACTGAATTTTGATTTTCTTTTTCTCTCATTTTGCTCATCCACTCTCCGATTTTCACTCTTTTTCTTTTACTCACTCTCTTTGTTTTGATCACTCTCTTTTTGCAACCTCACTTGATCTTCATAAACCTGTTTCGGTGTCATCGGCACAAGAGTGATGAGTTTTTGGTTGAGTACGAACAAGTATTTGTTGGTGAAGCCATCATGCTTAACTCTCCAATCGAATTGCCACTGTCGGCCTAATAGCAAATGTCCAGCTTGCATCGGAACTATATCACACAAAACTTCATCTTCATATTTTCCGATGCGGAATGAAACCAAAACCTGCTTATTCACCTTTACCTCGCAACTATCATTCAGCCATTGTAACTTGTACAGCCTAGGATGTTTCAGTAGGGCAGTTCTAATTTCTCCACCAAAGTTGTACTTGCAACATTAGTACTTGTACTTGCAATATTAGTACAACTTCCTCCATCAACAATCATACTACATACCTTATTTTTGACGTAGTAGCTAATATGAAAGATGTTCTCCCGCTGCACTTCTTCAACTTCTTTTACTTACAAGCTTAGAAGTTTTCTTGACACCAACAATTTACCTTGAACCGCATATTCTTCATCATCCACATCCTTCAATGGTGGCATAGAGTCGGTATCGGACTCGTTGTCGGTTTCGATCTCTCCATTACCCCTTATCACCATGACTCTTTTGTTCGGGTATTGACTTGCTATGTGACCCCTGCTTTGGCATTTAAAACACTTAATGTCACGATTTCGAGAATTGGAAGGGTCAGATTTACCTTGAGTGCCATAATTAGTTGTCTCTTGTTTTGGCTTAAATTTAGGTTTTGCAGTTGGTTTCTCCTCTTTCTTCACATGACTCGGTTTTCATGGGGAAAAATCCGAATTATGGGATGCACGTGTACCACCCCTCCTCTTGAATTGTTGCTCCACCTTGATGGCCATGTGCATCATATCCTCTAACTCCACATAATGCTGCATCTCCACCCTATTATGAATTTCTTTATTCAAGCCATTCAAGAACCTAACCATAGTAGCCTCTCGGTCTTCTTCGATATTAGCCCGGATCATAGCAATCTCCATCTCTTGATGATAATCCTCCACACTCCAGTTATCTTGTCGGAGCATTTGCAATTTATTGTACAACTCCCGGTGGTAATGGTTGGGCACAAACCGCTTTTTCATCACTATTTTCATCTCTTCCCACATCTCTGTACCGGTCGTTACCTATTTAGCTGCCTGTTCAACACTAATTGATCCAAACACACAATAGTATAGTCAGAAAACTCAATGGCAGCAAGTCTTACCTTCTTCATCTCAGAGTAGTTGTGGCAATCAAATACTAACTCCACCTTTTTCTCCCACTCAAGATAAGTCTCGGGGTCGTTTCTTCCTTAAAACGCTGGAATTTTCATCTTAATACTACCCAAGTTGTTATCTTTCCGATTCCTATTTTCTCTAAACTGTCCTCCATATCTCCTATTACCAACAACTGAACCCTGATCTTCTTCTTCATCAAAACCAGCCCCATAATACTCTCCATCTTCATCTCTCACTCCCCGATATTGAACTCTTTCCCTCCTACGCACATTATAAATGTTTTGTGGTTGTTCCAAATGTGTATTCTCCATCCGATCAATCCACTCATGTACCTGCTCCAATTCTAACCTTATCACACGCCTCATCTCACTCATCATGGTCTCCATGAGCAATTTTGGGTCAGCCATCTCTGTAGCACCTTCGGCGATGCTCTTTTCACTGTTGTGAGACATGATTGCTGCAAATCAAAGTTAGAAAATAAAAAAAAGAAAAAGAAAAGAAAAGACCTCACACACTCCCTCACGTGTTTCACTCAAAGAATGATTCACTCTATTCCACTCGTGTTTCACTCAGTATAATCGGTTTTTACCCTCTAATATGCTCACCACTCTTGCTTTTTTCCACTCGATAATCCTCTTTCAGTTCTTTTGAAACTATTCGAACAATATTCAAAATTCCAGCAACAATTCACCAAGAACTCACCAAGAAAATTCAGGTTCAAAAGGCAAGAAAATTAGGGATATGGGTGATTAGATTTTCAAAAGCACAATTCAGCAAAATTTTCATGAAAATTTTTGGTCTTTGGGGTTAGGTGATTTTCAGGCTTATTGGAACCAAAATGGGTAAAAACAAACGAAAAAATTTTTGTCGAATCTTTTTACTCTTTTTTTTTCGGATCCCTTTTCTTTTTCTTTTTATGATCAGATTCTTTCTTTCGTTAATAACATAACAAGATTTCGAATTAAAACTAGTGCAAACAGATTACAATCAGAATGGGGATCTAGGGCTAGAACCAATTCGGCCACAACAAATTCGGCCAGATAAGAAAAGAAAACTAAATTTAAATGAGATAGGCAAACCTGAGACGAGAAATTCTTAGCTTTGATACCAAATGATGCGAATCTCGTCAAGAATAACAAGACTCATAAAATAAAAGGAAAATCCAAGAACGTCCACGATCAGGTTTGGTTGAGAGACCTCGACCCGTTGTTTCAACAAAAATAAGAAGCTCAGTATAATTGACCTCAACCCGTTGTTTAATGCGAAATAAGAACGTTGATATAAGGAAGCTACAAACAGTAGTGGAAATCCGTTTGATAAGTTGATGAAAAACGCCACGGAAGAATTCTGATAAGTTCGAATAGTCCTTCAAAGAACCAAAGAGAATAAAACTCATCAATTTCTAGAAAACTATGATGTCCCGTATATTCCATTAAACGCCTATTAATAGGCTAAAAAAATACAAGAAAAGTTTCAGAAATGGAAACAAAAGCAAAAGGAAACAACCAGCCCCTTAATTTGGCTGATCACACGTCCATAATAAAAAAATAAAACAATTAGAAATAGTAACGAAATAAAAGAAAATAATCAGCCTTTAATTTGGCTGATTACACGCCCACAATAGGAAAGAAAACAATCAATTTTGACCGGCTTCTTCTAATAATTGAATCATGTTGATGCATCTTTGTTGAACACGTGAACCATTCTCAATGGGCCTCCACGAATTTGCTTGAGCTCAAATCTCTTGAATCAGCCCATTAAGTGCATCTTTGAACTTATTTTCTCATGTTTTTGTAACCGCCCAGTTGGAACTTGAACCGGCTCCTTTGTGGTCATGCCATTATTTGCATCATGGATGGAGTTCGGAGGAAGCTCTTTCCTTAATTTTTTACTTATATTTTACATTATTCTTATTTTTTAAAGAAATCTTATTTCTTTTTTCTTTTCGTTTATTTGCTCTTTAACTTTCCATTTCTTTATCTTTCTTTCATTTTTTATCAAATTAAACAAGAAATGGAAAAGCAAATAGGATTCGGTTTTTGTTGTTTGGTAGAAAGAGAAATTATAAATAAAATATAAAAAATAAACTAGAATTAAAATTAAAATATTACGAAATAAATTGTTCCACTCTCTACTCTCATATCATAATTCCATGTGGTAATAAAACCAAATAATATTTTCTCTTATTTTCTCTAGAATGGAGGACATAAAATGGAAAAAAAAATTTGGGTTAAATTATCTCTTACATTTCTCTAACTTTTTTTTTTTTTAGAATTTTCTCTCAGACTAAACAATAGAAAATACTTCTTTGTTATTTCTTTTCTTTTCCTTCATTTTTCTTTAAACCAAACAGAGCCTAAATGTAATCTTTGTGAATTTCATTCTTCCCCGTGCTGGTGGAATTATAATTGTAAGTACTTAAAATAAGAATTCCATGCTTTTATGTGATGTTTTGCTATGTGACCTTTGAAAATTTGGTTAAAATAAGTATATTATTTTTAATGCAGACATATTTAACTCATGTGGCCCTCAACTACAAGATAGTCTCAAATCTCCTACTCTCCATAAAGGAGGGGAGATCAGAAAATGTGTCATGCATGTGACTTACATATATGTTACAATAAGGGAGCCAACAAAAAGATGAGTCATACACGTTTTTTTGCAATATTACACAAATTAAATCCCTACTGAGAGCCGAACTTAGAACCACTTGCAAATTAGAGAGGAGTAATGTCACTTGAGACAAAAACTCACTAGCCATGTATGTGTTATCCATTACAATACTCATAATTTTCTAATAAGCTTTTCTTGGTTATTTTCTCTCTATTGGTCACCTTATTGTATGTATGTGAGCCACATACATGAACTCAAACTATAGAAAGTCTGAGATGTAGAAAATGAGAAGACACAGACATGAATCTATAGTACTTATGGATCATATATTCATAAGCTTGATTGACATGGTTAAATGATGATATACTTATAGTTGTTTGGTTGCTTGTAAGTGGCGTTATAGGTGTAATAGCCACTTTTTTATTGTGCGTTAGTTTTTAATTATTTTTTTTAAAATATTTGGTTTAAAAAAGATATTTATTTGATTCATATATAATGGGATGAGAATTTAAACAGAGATTGAATCTAAATAGAAACCAAATCCCTGGATAAGACTCTTATCTAGAAATTAGTTATTTAGATTCTCTTAACAAGTAGGGTTCTATCTTTAAGTATTTAATATCTTTTAACCAAATAGAAACCGAATCCTCTCCCCTCTTCTCAAATGCAAAGAAAAAAAAATTCAGAATGTACGTGAACAAAGGAAAAAGAAGAAAAAAAGGGAAAGAAAAAAAATTCAACCAGGTAAAAGTGAGTTTTTTTTTTAACTTATTGGAACATGCTATTAACTATATTTCTATATTTTCTGTTTATTTAAGTAAAGTTATAAATCTTAGATAGATGTTACTTAGTACCAATACTTTCTACACAATCTGTTGTAGTGTGTAGTAACTTCAAATTTTCCTATAAGAGTTAAAGAATAGGAGTTCCGATATATATTTATTTTTAATTTTATTTTTTTCTGTATTTCTAAAACTGGAAATATATAAATAAATTAATAAATTTGTTGCAGGATATATATATTTATATATATATATATATATATATATATATATATATATATATATATATATATATATATATATATATATATATATATATATATATATATATATATATATATATATATATATATATATATATATATATATATATATATATATATATATATATATATATATATATATAAACAATTCATTGCCATAAGAATGATCTAAAACTTTTAATAGAGCTTCATTGTTAGTAGAGGGACTTTGTGTTTCCCTTTTTGGGAGGATCGGGATAGGCTCCGATCAAAATTTGTCACTATTTTCCTTTTTGAGAGGATCGGGATAGGCTCCGATCAAAATTTGCCACTATTTTTCGTTTTGGGAGGATCGGGATAAGGTCTGATCAAAATTTGCCACTGTTTTTCATTTTTGGAGGATCAGGATAGACTCAGATCAATATTACTGTTTTATTTTTCTGGAGATAGACATGGATGTGTTCAGACCAGCCAATTTCATATTTTTCTAATTTTTTAAATACTATAATTAAAAGACATTAACTAAAACAGTAATGATTACCGCATAAAACGTTCAAATATAAAATTTTCCACCATTTATTTGCATATGACTTTTCATGATACTGAGACATTATATCAATTTTGACTCATATTTTACTATTTATTGCTAGATCACTTTACTGACGATCCTGTTTATACATGGCCAGATACAGATATTTATTAAGAGGTAAATCTACCAAAAATAGAATAAGATATGACATACTTTAAGGAACAGGCAGATCTACAGGAGTGATAAATTCTTTTTAGTTGACTATTTTCATATTAAGAAAAATATAATAAGTGCATATGGTACGTTACCATGTTTTATTTGATATATTTCCATTGTTTAGAAACAATTTTATCGTAGTGACATTTTGTTGCATTTATTTAAGAAAAAAAACTTATTATTACTTTGGTTGGAAAAAAAATGATCGTTTATTGTTATTTTCTATTCATATTTCTGTTGTGATGTGACTGTAATATTACTAAGAATTGTCGAGTTATCATTCGACGTCGAACGTCCCAGCTATTCACACTACGGAACGTGGGGCGCTATAATATGTCACAACTTATATTATTACAATTGAAGTTGCAGTAATAAAAGTTGTTACAACTTATATTACTGTGTCTAGTTTGATATTTGCAAGTGGCAATAAGAGAGGAAAAAATTCAAATAACTAATTTTTATTTTTAAGAGGCTTGAGAAATATCTCATTTATTAATAATACAATCAATATTTGTAAAGCAAGAGAAAGAAAATCTTAGTACTTTTCTCGCAACTACAATTAATGCAAGTACGTAAGTAGTTTTAATTACAATTACAAGCTTGTATAATTATAGTTACAATCAAACAGTAAAAAGTGCCACTTGTAATAAAAGTGGATGCTATTACAAGCATTTTACATACTTAAGTAAGAACCTATCTATAATTCATTAAAAGCAATAGTAATTAATGAAAGCTAAGTGAGAACCATTAAAGAAATAATATAACTACAAACCTATCTAGAGATATTGACATTTGTCAAAGATAAATTTTCTTTCGACTTAGCATACAAAAAGAAGTATAAAACCAACTAACAGTTGAAAGTATGTTACCTCATCACCAAGAGCCAGAGAGTAGATTAGCCATGCATGACCGTAGAGATCATCATCTTAGAATAAAGAAAAAAATTTCAATTGAATAATCTCTCCAACTTACACAACTATAATCCATGTTTTTCTCAAGATACAAAATAGGGTTTTAGAAGAGTGCGAATGAGAGATAAAGGAAAAGATTTTCTCAAAATAATATACAAAGAGTACTTAAAGCCCAAGGGTGGGAATTAATTTAGAAGTGTTTATTTATTAAAATTATGTGGTGTATTAAATTAAAAAAGATATTAATAAAAAGGATTCAATGAATGGTTTATATACACTTTGGACAACCCTTATTAGGGGTGTCAAGTGGGAATATCCGTGCCTTGGATAGGCCTCGCGTGGTACGGCCTACTGAGCATTTTAACAGCCAAGCCAGCTTAGGACGACCCTCTACCCTTAGAGCTGGCTTAGGAATGGTCTAATGATCCACCATACGTGTGTCAGTTCAGACCCAAAGAGAGTCAGGCTAGCCCATCATTAAGAAACTTTAAAAATCTTAAAATTAAAAATATTTTATAAATTACCTAAGATCTATAAAAATAGGCTATTTAACATTATAAATTATTTTTAAAAATAAAAAATATACAAAATTTCGAAATAATCTTAAAAATTCTAAAAAGTTTAAAAAATTAAAATTAGGTAAAATTGGTTTAATTTAGGCTAGTTATCAATATAAATTGTATAAATAATGATAATAATAGTAGTAGTGATATTAATAATAATCAAATTTAATATTAAATGAACAATCTTATTACACTCAAATTTCTTAAATAATACAATTTACTCTATAACAAGTCATTGAAATATCATACGAAGTTCGAATAAAGGGTAGAAGACTCGAGCCATCGCGCTCAACTTAATCTCCATATTAATTCCTAGGGGTCATATAAGTGAAGAGTGAGATACACAAATAAAAAAAATTAAAAATTATAATTTTTGTAGCGTCTCTATTCATACACTAGAGTTTTTAATTTTCATTTATCATCTGGAGAGGCCTTCATATTAGGATTATTTGTTCGGCCTTGAGTTCTATTGTCTAAATCATACTAGTCCGTCAAATAGACATATATCCAATGTGCTTGTTGTTATTGATCTTCTCCACCTTGTCAGCACTTGACCATCTACCCTAAAAGTAGTTTTTTTATATTACTATAGTCACCAATGATGTTTGTATATCACATGTCATGTAGAACCGCTATGACAAATATCAAAATTTCATATTCTTTTTGTTGTTTTGATGTTGATAATAAACTAGAAATAATTAATTCTTAATGCTTGTACTTTTAGATAAAACACACTGACATGCTGAGATTGGATTTATTTTCGTATAAATCTTCAATATATATATATATATATATATATATATATATATATATATATATATACATTTTCTTCAACTAAATGGAGGGGGACATTTTCATCTACCGAGAATCTCCCATTAGCACACGGAATTGCAAATGCCCCCTCACAAGAAAAGTCAATTTTGTTGAGAGGCTCAGTTCCTTTAATAAATATTTCAGTTGCTCAACCGTAAAAGGAGATCAGCGGAATAACATGAATTGCTTCATTCATAAATCGAGCATAATGGTAGGGAAAACGATGCAAAATGGCTTGGTCAAAAGGAGATATCATTAAAAAAAAAAAGCAGGATTGATGTCAAAATGTTGACTGGTGATATACCATTGTTGCCAGTTTTTTATGCCGACATGCAAAGATTCGAGTCATTTTACTCCAGATTATGAAAATCTCGATCAGATTTGTCAAGAACGAGATGACAATACAGGAGAAGCAGCTAACACGTCACCTTGAAACTGCCAATTGAGGAAGGGTTGTTCCGACTTTCAAGCCAACGACGTGCTGACATGGCTTGAAAAAGTCAAAAGAAGAGACTATAACTACTTTCTTCTTTCTTCTAGTCTTCCGAGCAACCGAGGATGATGGCTTCCACATTGAGATCGTTCACGTTATTTTGCAGTACTTGTAGCCTTCTCTCCAAAGTCACTATACTCTCTCTGGCTGCTTGAATGAATTCTTCTTACTTTGCTTAAGATCTCCATGCATCAAAGAAAGAGAGCTCTATGCTACCTATGAATTATAGTATCTATGTTCCTGAACGAATCTATAAACTACTCAAAGATCTTTTCTGCCTATCAACTACAACATGGGATGGATGATGATAGAAGACCCACGTGACGCTTGCCAGGCCAGACCCCTGCTACTCTTATCCTTTGACTTTTGGTTAACCCTTATTCTGCTCGAGTGCTATTGATATGCTTATATGGGCTCAGATGCAGCGAATCAAAGTACTGGGCGATTGTCAGATGGTTGATTCATCTATTCATGTACTTTTATGTCTTTAGGTGGCTACTGCTTATTCCACTCTATGAGATTCTTCAATTAAAAATTCATGGTATGCTAACTTATAATGAGGATCTATAACGACTTAAAATAAAAAAGATCAGGAAAATTATAAAAATACTAATCAAATTTAATTTCTATAGGAGCAATAATATCTTGAAGAAAATCATTTTCTCTATATTCTGAAACTAAACTACTAATTTCACAAAATCATAAATTATTAAAGGAGTAGTTCTAAGGAAAATTAAAAAATACTAATTAAATTTAATTTCTGTAGGAGCAATAATATCTTGACGAAAATTATTTTCTGTATATTCTGAAACTAAATTATTAATTTTATTAAATCATAAATTATTAAATGAATAGTTGGATAATAGGTTGTAGAATACTAGGCTATAAAGAAAAGTCATTCACAGAAGTTGAGTGTAACAGAGATGCACTTGCTTCGCGGAATATGCGGTAACACTAAGAAAGATAAAGTGCGAAATGAAAATATTCATGTTAAGGTAGGTATAGTTTCCATCGATGAAAAGATGTGAGAAAATTACTTACTATGGTTTGGTCATGTGCAACGTAGACCTACAAATACATCAGTTTGATGATGGAAGCTTATCAATATAGGACAAGTTAAAAGAGCGAAGGGAAGACCGAATAAAATATGGGTGGAGCTTATACGAAAAGATATGAATTCTAAAGGTTTAAATGATGAGATATTACTTGATATGAATGAATAGAGAAGAATTATCAATATATCCGACGTGATTCTTTTTTTGGTTCATGTAGCCTACCCCAAATATTTAGGATAAAAGACTTAGTTGTTGTTGTTTGATAATAAGGTGCAGAAAGTAATTTTGTGATATTTTCAAAAACTTTCAAAAAAAATGACAAATACATGCTATAATTTCTCATTCATGGTCATGAATAGTGTATATTGGTAATTTAATATTAGTAAATAATGGAATTATAGTTTGATAAGAAATACATTAACTGAATATATGATATGCTGAGTTCCAGCGAGTCTTAACATCCTATGATAAAACCTTGAGTTTCAGGCTAATATCCGAATAAAGTCCCTTAAATATATGGTTTTTGGACCGCTAGCTCTCATGAAATATATAATATTTTTAAGTTTTATAGTAGAATGTTACTACTTTTAATCCATCTTCTACACATAATATTATAATATGGTACACACAATAAATATGAAATAATTTTCTATTCAAAATTGATCTTTAATAATTTTTCAAATACTCAATGACTGCAATATTCTCAATAGCATTTTCAACAAAAATAGATATTTTCTTTGTTTACTCTAAAAGTAGTAAAATAGACATATTGATTGCAAAATTTGAAGTAGTACTAGAAAATTAAATTTTCTAAAACAAATATTTTTTTCTAAAGTTAATTCATCATTAATATAATATGTAGTGACAAACTGATTGTAATTGTTGTTTAGACATTCCAACAATCAAAAGTAACTTAAATTCTATAAAGTAAATATGACAGTATAATAATCAAAATTTGCTTCCGTTCCTCACAAATTTTCTAAATACCGAATTAGCATGTGCTCCTAGGAACTTACTAAATTCAGGATTATACGTTGTCTTTATGTATTTTTCGAAAGGGTCATCAAGCATACTAAAGGCTATTTAGTTTGAATAATAGATGAAATTAAACTATCTCTACCTTAAACAAAATTAAATCTAAATGTTCCCATGTTACCACCGTAAGTACTAATTTGAGCTTGTTGTGGTTGATTTCGGGGATGTGTTTTTTATGGTATCTATTTAAATGACGAGTTCCACTATTTTTTAGAAATGAATAAATTATTTGACAAGTTTTACATTTATCCTCTCTAACACCATCTTCAAAATATTTTTAAATAAATTTCAAATATCATATTTAGAAATACTAGAGGAAGTGGGCACACTACGAGGAGAAGTTTGAACATTACTAGGTTGAGAAGATAAAAGTTAGGTAATCAGTGAATTGTGAACATGAAGTGTAATGAGATATTGGGTGTATCGTCTAGGGGTTGCTTTAATCTTTTGTACTCTTCAGGAGTCAAAAGATAATGAAAACTAAGCTTGATGACTAGAATAAGTAACAGAGATGTTACATGTATTTTTCTATTTAAACTATACAAAATAATTATAAAATTAACAAAATTAAATTGGTACCTCAATCTTGAAAGCTTAAGGAATTTCTTTTGACTTGAAAGTTGAAACTGATTGGAAAGAAAACTATAAAAAATTCAAAGAGTTGAGAGCCTTGAGATGTTGAGAATTTTCACCAAT
The DNA here is from genome assembly GCA_036321105.1 of Dracaena cambodiana. Lineage (NCBI taxonomy): Eukaryota > Viridiplantae > Streptophyta > Magnoliopsida > Asparagales > Asparagaceae > Dracaena > Dracaena cambodiana. The sequence goes on along the minus strand of JAYEPQ010000004.1, from coordinate 20,647,809 downwards.
TTTAGACAGATTTTGAGAGTTAGAGAGAGCAAAGTGAAGAGAGGAGAGGATTTTGTGAGTGAAGAAGGAATGATAGGGATTTATAGAGATTGGGGGATAAAATGGAAAAAAATTACAAAGAATATCTCTAACGACTCTTTTGAGTGTTGGAGATTTTTTTAAAATTGCAAAACACTCCAACAGCTCTTTTGGCTATTAGGAGTTTTGCAAAAGAAAGAAAAAAATTGTAAAATTCCTCTCCTAGCAACTGTAATAGCCTTTGGGACAATGCTGGTTGCACCGGGCCCGTGCTCGTGGCCCATTCACGAGACCTGTGCCAAAGTGAGCCTTCGGCTGACTTTTTTGGGCCCAGACGCAGTCCAACCGTTGTGGTGGATTGACCAGGCCCGTTTGGACATGAATAATAAGAAAATTCTAAATGTGCATGACGTAAGACAGAAACCAAAATAGGGTTTATTGTTAGAAATTTAGGGAAGAACAAAAGAAACAAATTTTTGTAGAAATTTAGAATAAAAATAAAAAGATAAAAATTAATTTGGAAATCTATCCGGGTGATCTCACACCCACTCTCAATGAATCCATGAGAATTCACCCAAATGAATTCACACCCACTCTCAATGAATCCCCGAAGAAAGATTTTAACATGCGAATGCACACATAATAGTCACAATTTTTTTTCATTTTTCATCCCTTTCTTTCAATTGCTGATTATAAATCTTATTTATAAGAAATTTCTAAGAATAATGATAAGAACAAAATCTATCAAAATCAAATAAAATCATATCCGATCTGATCTTTAAAATCAAATAAAATTCTATAAGATCTTATTAAAATTCTAACAATAAAGATAAGGATCCTATCAAATGCTATCCGATATGATCTGATTTCTATCAATTCTTTACAATTTTAAAACATTCATTCCAATGAATACGGAGATAAGAAATACTAAACATGTCCAGACTGAACTGATCTATATGTTTCCATGAAGCATTAATTTAGCCATGGTAGCAATCGAGACTGTAGCCTACACATCACATCTGAACGAATACAATGGAGGTGCTACGGGTGTCTTGATAGAAATGAGGGTGATGTCGGGATTCAGGACTACTCAATAAAAATAGAGTATGGTTGTAGTAATTTGGATGTTGTCGTTGTGATGCTGTCATTAATATTGTTGAGTTGAACAAGATGATAGTGGAGGGAGATTCTTGGAAGATTAGCTTTCTTTTCTTCTTTTTCCCCTTTTTTCAATTTTTTCTTTTTTTTCTTGATTTGTTTTCCTCTCTCTATCTCTCTCTTTCTTTTTCTTTTTCTCAGATCTACTTCTACTTTTTTAAAAATAAAATTTCTCTTTCAGATTTGAACTCTTTTTTTTAAAAGAAAATAGAACTAAAATAAAATCCAAAAATGTAAAAGATAGAAAGGTTGGGAGCAAACAATTTTGGCTCTGATACCAATTTGACATAGAACGGAAGCCAAATTAGAGTTTATTGGTAGAAATTTAGGAAAGAACAAAAGAAACGAATTTTTGTAGAAATTTAGAATAAAAAAAAATAAAGATTAATTTGGGAATCCACCTAGGTGATCTCTCACATGCTCTCAACGAATTCATAAAAAGAGATTTAAATATTATTTTGGGAATCCACCTAGGCGCCCACTCTCAACGAATCCACGAAGAAAGATTTTAACATGTGAATTCACGCATAGTTTTCACATTTTTTCATTTTTCACCAATTTCTTTCAATTGCTGATTACAAGGTTTATTTAAAGAAAATTTCTGATAATAATTATAAGAACAAAATCCCATCAAAATCAAACAAAATCATATAAGATCAAATCTTCATAATCAAATAAAATTCTATTTCTATCTAATATGATCTGATTTCCATCAGCGCAACACTTTTCTCTTAGTGAGCACAATGGGTTTAGTTGAGAATAATTTCAATTGTTTCTAGACAAAATAGGCTTGGCCTTTTTCTTAGTGAGCACCATCCCCATTCTCTCCTTCCCTAGCCCATTCGATGGGGTTGGTGACTGAGCGACGACGGTGCCAGTCCAAGAAGGCTTCATGACAATTTTGGACAAGGGAGAAGGACGAAGATAGCGGCAATTTCAAGCGAGGGTTTGGAGAGGGGTAGAATTGGGGGAAATAAGAAAAAATAAGGGATGATGCTCACTAGGAAAAAATGGGACAAATAGTAAGAGAAAATAAAGGTGAAGTGGAAAAATAGATGGTGCTCACTAGGAAAAAACCACTAAGTTTAAAGGTTATATAGTGTGCACTAAGAAATTGGTGCTCACTAAGAGGAAAGTGGTGCATATTTAGACGACGACGACAACAACAACAACTAAGCCTTTTATCCCAAGTACCTGGGGTAGGTTGCTTGATCAATCATATTAATAATCCTTCTTCATTCATTCCCATTAAGCAATATCTCCTCATTTAAACATCTAGAATCCATATCTTTTCGTATCACCTATATTCATATTTTTTTTTTTTTTGTCTTCTCTTTACTCTTTTAACTTGTTCTACATTGATCAGCTCCCCTCGTCGAACTAATGAATTTGTAGGTCCACGTTGCACATTACCAAACCATCAGAAGCGATTTTTTCGTATCTTCTCAGGGCATACTTACCTTAACACGAGTATCTTTATTTCTCACTTTATTTCTCCTAATGTTGTCGTATATCCAACGAAATATGTGCATCTCTGTTACGCTTATTTTCTGTGAATGACGTTTCTTTATAAAGCAGTATTCTGTGCTATATAATAAAGCTGGCCTAATAACAGTCCTATAAAATTTTTCTTTTAGTCTTAACGGAATGTTACGGTCAATAATGCCCCCGTTACACTTCTCCATTTTAATTAGCCAGCTTGTATCATGTAGTTGACATCAATATCGATCTCTTCATCATTCTGAATAAAGAATCCAAATATCTAAACTGACTATTTATTTTTATCTCTTATCCATCCAGTATTACAACACTATAGTTTTGGGTCCGTCGTTTACTAAATTTTCACTTCATATGTTCTGTTTTAAACATACTCATTCTAAAACTTCTATATTCTAATGTGTGACTCTATAACTCTGACTTGACATTCATCCTTACTCTTATCTCATCAATTAAGAAAATATCATCAGCAAATAGTATACATCAAGGTATCTCATTCTGAATAGCTCTAATAAGCTCATCCATCACTATAACAAATAAGAACGAACTCAATGCAAATTCTTGATACAATCCAATTATAATAGAAAAATCACTTGTTAGACTGTCTCATATTGTAAAATTGGTCACTACTCTATCATACATGTCCTTAATTGTATTAATATAGTTGATGGGGACTTTTTTCTTCATCAATATCCACTCAAACATCTTTCTTGGTATCTTATCATAGGTTTTATCTAAGTCAATAAATAATATATGCAAATCTCTATTTCTCTCTCGGAATCGCTCTATAAGTTAACGAAATAAATAAATAGCTTCTATCGTTGATTGCCCCGACATAAATCCAAACTAGTTCTCCGATTTTTTAATAGTCTGCATCAATTTATAATCAATTATCCTTTCTCAAAGCTTCATAATATGACATATGTGTTTTATTCCATGATAATTAGAACAATTCTAAATATCATCATTGTTCTTATATAGAGATACTTGGGTACTCTGTCTCCATTTATTTGATATTTTCTTAATTTGTCAAATCTTGTTAAAAAGATTTGTTAGGCACCTCATACCCATCTCTCCTAAATATCTCCATAGCTCTATAGGAATTTCATATTGACCAATAATTTTCTTGATTTCATCATCTTCAAAACTTCTTTTATTTTAGATTTTTTAATTATGAACATAAAGTTACGATTAATATGCTCACACTGAATAGTAAGATCTCCTAGATCTTGATTAAAACGACCATTATATAATCTATCAAAATAATTTTTTCATCTTTTTTTTAATCTTTCGTCTCGAATTAGAACATTCTACTCCTTATTTTTAATACACTTTGCAATACATAAGTTTCTAGATTTTCTCTCTCTTATTCGAATAATTACATATATATATATATATATATATCATTTTCTGCTTCTTTATTATCCAACTTCTCGTACACTTGTTTATATAATTTAATTTTTTCTTTCCGAATAACTTTCTTAACCTCCTTCTTGGCTAGTTTATATATCTCAAAATTTTTTCCATTATTGTTCTTCTTCAAATCTCTATGAAAATCTCGCTTGATCTTAATAGCATTTTTTACTTTTTCATTCCATCATGATCGACTCACCAAAAATATTTTTAACTACATTTTTAATGCAGTTAGTATTTTGTTCCATATTACATCAGGATCATCATAGTCCTTCCAATTTACTTCTTCTACTACTTTATCTACAAATTTTTTTTGATTATCTTCTAATTGTGATTATTTAATTTTAGGATCTCATTTATACTTAATTTTTTAATGTCTTTTTCTAATCCGAATATCTAAAACTAAGAGTCTATATTGGGTTCTACACTCTCACCTTGCACTATCTTACAATCGATGCAACTAATTCTATCTACCATTCTAGTTAAAAAGAAATCTATTTGCCTCTCATTCGATCCACTTTTAAAAGTAATCAAGTGAAAATCTCTATCTAAAATGAATCCTTTCGAAATTGATGTTTACTAGATTAATTAAGTCTTACATATGGTGTATAGATATTAATCACATTAAAAATCTCTCTATCTAAAATAAATTTAATAATAAAATTTTATCAATCTTCCTCCTAATCTCTACCAAAGTCTCAAGTAATTATTTATCTACGATCACATGTATCCCATTACGATTTCTATCTCTATCCGTATACCAAAATTTATAACCCCAAAACTCTATGCCTTTAACTTTCTCACCTACCCATTTAGTCTTCTACACTCACAAAATATTAATTCTTTTTCTAATCATAATATCAAATAATTCTACTAATCTACTTGTAAGAGAACATATATTTCACGATACCAACTAAATCCTATACTCATAAGCTAGTTTTTTTTTATTCTCACCTACTTATTAAGGTGTGGGAACCCTCTTACATTTGATATCACATATGGATATCGACGGAGCGCGTCGTTCTTAGACAATGACCTAATAACTCGTATATATTTTTTTACTATATCTAACTTTCGATATAGCGCGTCGCTCAGTAGAGTTTATAATAAATGACAATATTTTATATTGGTTGTCACATGCCTACCACACTTCTCTTCTACCGTGAAAAGATAACTTTTTAAGCGTAGCTCCGTAGTTGTGGTGCACATTTAGAATTTCCCCCAATCATACCATGCATATATGTGTGCCGACGAGCCAGACCAGATATGCGGACGAGTTGCGCTGGTTTTGGTTTTGATTTGTATTCTATCAAGTATCAATCAATCCAACGGTGCAAAAGCCACGTATCGAATTATAACAGTCGAAGCGACATCGCATGTCTTGTTAGTTATTTTCTCGCCACCTTCTTGTTCAAAAAATAAAAAAAGCTGGCTGTTTTCAAGGTCTCATTTTTAGGGTTTTCGTTGGGATGAATTTATAGGGTTTTCGTCCAGTCTATGATTTTGTTCAGTAAAGTGTTGATCCTTAAACAACCATGAGAGCTCGGTTAGTTGTTTTCCCGATCAGAGGGCGGAATTGGTGCTTCAGTCGATCTCTCGACTCGGTCACTGGCCCTCAATCCCCATCGCCGCCTCCGAAATTGAAGGATCTCTGGAGGAAGATCACAATTGATGGAATGTCGCCGAAGGACAGTGTGGAAACTGTAGCCGATTTCGTTGCGGATAAGGTTTGATTATGAAATTAATGAATTTCTTGGTTTTTTTTTTTTTTTTTTAAATATTTTCTCGTTTTGATTTTGGTGTTGGTTTCAGATGAATCGAGCTTGGATTGGGCTGGAGAGGGCTCCTGCAGGGTCAATTAAGAGCAAAATCTACAGGTTTTTTCTTTTGATTATTGTTTTAATTTGTTGTTGGTGGAAATGGGTTGTTGAGTTAGTTTCTTAATTTGTTGCGTTTGCTCTGAAATTGTAGTTTGGGGATGAAATTGTTGTCACGAGTGAAGCCTACAGAGATCTTCTTGAAATCGGTCTCGGAGGATGTTACCAAGTTGGAGATTACTTATCCAGCGAGGTAAGGTGTCTACATGGGCTCTAAAATCTTTATTTGAACAAGAACTACAATTACTTGTCAATTAAACCATTTACTTTGATAATGCGAAGAACAACATAAATTATGGAATTTGGCAACTATGTGATGAAGTTACATCTAGAAATTATGTGATGAAGTTTGTCATGAAATTGGGAGCTTCTTCTTGTTTTATTTTTGTTATCCCTTTGAAAGGAAATAAAACCGTTTAAACCTTATCGCAACATATATGTGCTAATATTTTCTATAAAAGGAGCTAGCAGTACACCAATGGAAGCGGAGCAAAGGATAGGAAATGGTCATATTCCTCTCTGAGGCGTTTTCTGAATATGGATAGTTGGGGTAAAATTTTCTAGGTCTTTATTTGGGAAGGGAATTCTTTAGAATGCACTTATGTTTCTTTGGTAAAAATTCTAAGAATTACATCAGTTTGGATGCCAAATTAGAATTCTACATAAAGTCTAGTAAAAATTCTTGTAATAGCCAAGAAAAATATTTTGTATTAGGAAAAGGCTAAGACACCATTTTTCTAATCCAGATGTTTGGACCAATGTTGAAAATAATGCGTTATAAAACCCGTTATATTGCGTTACGTAATCTAACGGAACTCCGACGCTACGTAACAACTGAAAATAACTCAGTGTACTATAACAGTACGCTTTTTATGTTATTTTACGTTATATTACGTAATGTTACGTTAAATTACGTTATGTCACGTTATTTACTAGTTTTTTTTAGTAATATTTATATTTGTGTTGCTTATTATTATGATTATTAGCGAATTACTGAAATTTTATTACTTGATTTGGCTTGTTTGACTGCTTATAGAATTACTAATTTGCTAATTAGCGATTGTTTTCTTATTTGTTTGTTGTAATTCATATCCAGTTGCTGAAATATCATACTTATTGATTCTATTGAATTTTTAACTCAACTGAAATCAACAATTACAAATAAAATAAATTGAATATTTGAAAATATAAATTACAATAATGATAATAACTGGAATTGAAATAAAAACTTGTAATCTTGTTTTTTTTGTTTAGATGATGACTGGAATTACGGTTGCGACTTAATATAATTTATGAAGATAAATGTGAAAATTATTGTAAAATTTAATATAAAATTAGAATAGATTATGTATTATAAAATGGTTATATATTCTTTTTAGAATTTTTTAATTTATAAATTTTTTTTATATAGTTTTATATTTATTTTTATTACATAAATAGGAAATTACGTAACCTACATTATGCGTTACGCTATATGCAACATAACCTAACAAAAACAAAACGTTACGTTACCGTTATCGCTATTTTAAACATTGGTTTGGACTAACTTTTGGATTATAATCATGGGGACTTTTGCCAAAATAAAAAGATAGGGAAACAAGTCAATCCATTGGAAAATTGGAATCAAAGGGTTTAGAATCCTCGGCATTGAGTATATATTCGAACATGACCTAAATTATTTATGTAAATGTTTTATATTGATTGGCATAAACAACAACAAAGAATTAATCCAAATATTTGACCACATGGACACTATTCATCTAACACAATGCTGGCGAATAGATAGATGAAAATTGGAGGTTAACACTTAAGCTATAGATCACAGAAGCCACTAGGAACCTTGGCTTCATAAGACTTGATATAGATAGTTAATTTCAGTAAATAATGTTTTGTATTGATGACAGAGAAGCTAATTTGGATCATAGTTTTAAGTATCTCTGATACAACCAATATATTTATATGATATATCGTTTTTCGGAATCAGCCGACATTATACATTAAAAAAGAGCTCATATTCTTTTGTGTGCATAATGACCGATATTTGTAATATTACTTGATATATGGCCTTGATTATCACCCAATATAATGGCCGATATAGTTCATTTTTAGTTAACTTAAAACCCAATATTATTCCCATGTATAAGGAAAATATAAATTTTTTCCACCTATGTTTAAATCAACTAAAATTTTAAATTTTTTCAATGAAAACTTTGTGAAAGTTACAAATCTAGAGATTTACATTGCGGAGTTTATTTAAATACTACTCAAGTCTTAAATCTATGAGTATGGACACGAATATAGGAAACATATATAACATGATGCCAATACCGGGACACGATAAACTCTACAAAAGTAAGATACATAGACACGACGACATAAATATGTATGCATCTATACATGTGATATACAATGTGCATAAAAACTCCTAATTGTTAAAACTTATCTTCTTTGAAGTAGGAAAATCTTAATAATTTTAATATAGATTTTAATCAAGTAACTATATTAAGAAAATCTTAATTCAATATACAATGAACCAACACCTTAAATAAAATATTTGAAAGCTTCATTTTGCAAGCATTTGGGACATACAATGTAGTATCTTTTTTATGTCAAAAGAACTTCCTATGTCTTTTTGGGTAATATAGGACTTCATAATGTTCAAAATGCGATCTTTATAACTTTTGAATGCTAACATTTCCTTGACACACGATCTATATAGCTTTTAGAAAGTGAATATGACTTCTACACAAAAATTTTGAATGTTCAAAATTCGATACGGTTTTGATGTGTCTAAACGTCTCAAAAAATATTGTGTAAGTGTTGGTATCCAATGCATATCCAATATGGACATGACAATCACTTTGAAGTATCCATACTTTATAGCTTAAAACCTTTTCCAAAATTTTCTTCTTTCATTTCTTCTCTTTTTACATCTTTGTTTGCTCAACTACTATTATTATTGTTGTTACCATTGTCATTCTCGCTGTTTCTAATATTACTACAGGTTTTCTTCAACTACGATCCTTGTATCAAATCCCAAGTATTTCTATTTCTATGTTTTTAATTTTAGTTAAATCAGTTTTATAGTTTATTTTGTTCTGTTATGCTTGTATATATGAACATGTACTTGAATATCTTTATACATATATTATGTTATACTAGTTAAATAGATAAATTTAAACCACGTCTAAAATATTAAATTTACATATATGACGTGTATATATAATATTTGATATGAACTACTGGTATGAACTCGTATCCCTGATATATAGTCCGGTATTCGCTATGAAAAGAATACATCCAATACAATCCAAATATTTGATATTCAGAAACATGTTTGGGATCAATAGATGCGTAAATTGTTGCCTTAATAAACTTTGAACACAATGAATCTGACTACCAATTTCATGGGGGTGTTACAGTTACCTCTTTAATGAAAACAACCAATAAATAGTAGAAGTCTAGCTAAATTTTAATTTTAATATCAAAATGAGCTATGGCAGCCAATATGTCTTATACTTTTATACATGTCGCAAATCCTACTATATTACTTGTAAACCATGACATGAAGAACAAATACAATGCATTCACACATTATGATCGTAACCCATAATATTCCCATTTTGCAGATGGAATATTGTTTTAGATATATTTACTAGGCTGGGTCATTTGACGGAAATAGAAGGCTTTTTCCGAGTGACTCTTTCATTCGTCGGAAAAAGAGGGAGGGAGCTTCATCTGTATATATGAACTCTTGTTTTTTAGTTTGTAGGTTTAATATTAGAGTTTACCTCGTAAGCAATTAAGTAATGCATCTTTTTAAATTATTTTCTAAAGTTGCATGGTTTTAGGAGTTTTGTGTTTCTTTTTACCATCCTCTTTCCTGACATACCAAAATAATTTTTCTTTTTTTTGGTAAAACCTAATTCTTTCTAGCGAACGAACATAACCAAAATGGCTTAACCGTCAGAGCTGTAAATATTAGCTCTCGTCGAGGCAAATTCAGAAATTGTCATGTTAAGCCTTCAAAACAAACTTTATCTGTTGCAATTGGATTAGAGAGATTGAAGCATGGCTAGTGATTAAATAGTGGTGTAAAGAGGGAGGACTCTCTTTAGACAGCATATTAGCTAAAAGAAGTGTATGCTGCCATTCATATCTTTGTAATTGTGAAACCACTTGCAAACGTTAATTTATCGTAACTAGAAGAATAAAGATATATATGAAAATGTTGTTAAATATATAATTCTTTATATGCTTCGGCCTGGTGCTTGTAACTAGCATATAATGCATCAAATTTGAGCTTAGACTGGATATTGGAGATGCTCATTGAAGAAAAGCACCATCCTGTCATGTCCATTCACTTTTCTTTTTTTGTTCTATGAATTCTGTTGTTCTACTATGTTAGAGTAGTACTCGGAGTAGTATTATTATTAGAATTGTATTTTTGTTTGGTTTCTCTGTTATCATCTACATTATAAGAGGATACCCTGGAGAGGGAACATTGCCTCTTTTTTGAACTTTGTCATAATTTACCTGTTACTGTAATAACCCTTAATTTTTATTAGACATAAATAAATAAATAAACACAAATAAATATGTCATTTCATCTTTTATAACCTCCAAAACTTTTCATTTTCTAACCTCTAAACTCTTCACTTCTCCATTATTTCAATAATGAAACTCCCATCTTTAATTCTCAAAATTAAACTCCCTAATTAAACTAAAACCTTTCATATTCTAAACTCTCCAAATTAATCTAAAACTTTTCAAATTTCATAACTCCTCAAACTCTTAAAATTCCATAACACCTCAAACCCTTTAAATTCTATAACTCCCAAAACCCTTCATATTCTGTAACTCCTAAATCCAATCCTATATAAACCCCTAAATCAAAATACATTTCACTCATTCTAAAAATCATTCTCTAACATTCTAATCTCTCTCTCCCTCATCTCGCCCGAGCCATCTTCAAAACCACCGCAGGAGCCACCGCCAGAGCCGCCACCACTTCACCAGAGAAGGATTACTCCATTGAGCGACATCGGGAAACAAAATCCAGGTGAGTTCATTTTTGGACTCACTAATCATGCTATTTTATATACATGTTTCAATCATATTATTTATTTTGTGTAAATTGATTTGTTATTCTGTAGAAATTTATCAATTACTTATTATGTTTCTTGTCATCAAAAATCTATTATCAATTGTCATTAAATTTAAATTACATAGTATAGTTAGATTTTAGAATAAACATATATACAAATTTGATAAATCACATAAAAGTTATATTCACGGAAAATTACTGTTCGTGATATCATTTTGTGTAGGTGTCTAGAAAAGTTATTTTGTATGCTGGTTCTCTAATTAAGGAACGTGCAACGCACGGAAAACCTCCCAGCATCCATATAATTGCCTGACCGATATCTCTGTGATGTCTCGAATCAGTGACTCTTAAATATACATAATTGTGATTTATTGAATAAAGCATAAACTGAATGGACTCTATAAATTATGTTATTAACAAATTAACAAAATCTAATTGAAATATTGTACCCGAAATTCAATATATAAGTTATGAAAATCAGAATTTAGACATGCATGTACTATACTTAAATGACACTGGGTTGGGGGAGAAACTGAGTGATGGAAATATACTCTGTTTCGGTTGTAAACTTGTTAAGTTGTACAACTGAATATTTCGCACACCATGGGTGCGTGATGATTTGCTAGATCATACCTGACTATAATTCCTGTTTGCCTAACGGCAGGTCCGACTCAGCACCGGACAATCCTGTGACCATTTCCTGGATCTGTATAGGAAACAATCGAAACAGTTGTATCCCATCAGTTAGCTTTTCCAATTACATGACATTTTAGACAAAAATACCCCTGTTGTAGAATTGACTTTACTAAAATGATAAACTTGCTATGATTGTGACCATACTAAAAAATATTTGCTTTAACCTGTCACTTAATATTATCGTTAATTATGGATTTAATATTTTTCTAAAACTTACATTATTACCATGTTAGACATAATTATTACATCACATTTTTCTGTATTTATTGTGTTGGTCGCTATCTGACGACCTGGATATGCATGTCCAGTGACTGAGTTGAACCCTGTTGATCCTACCGTGGAAGACATGGAGTATTTTGCTGCAGTGACCGAAAATCAGTAGTTATCATGTACTTAGTTTGTATTAAATGCAGTTTTTTCATGTTCTTGAACCTATCATTCCTTAATGGATGTTATCTAAAGTTATCCAGTATCGTCCTTCTGTTTTCTTTATGTAATAGACTTCATGGATCAATGAATGTCAGTTTATTTATCTACGTGTATTTATTCTTTGTGGCTGTGATATTATAATTGAGGCTTTAGCATATTCAAACTGAATATGTTGCCGGTACCTGCTACACGTGCTCGTATACCATATATTTGGAGCGGGGCGTGACAGGTATTTTAGTGGTATCAGAGCCCAGGTTTCTCAAATCAGTTCATGTGACTTGAATTGATTTAGATCCTTATATTAAAATTTTGCCACACTTATATAATAATACTCTTCGAAATTTTTGGATTCCATTCATTTAACTCTTTCACATCTCGTATATTGTTCCTAATCAGTGACCAATTTATTTTGATTCATATCCAAATTCGTTACTTGCTAATGATTTACATCCTAGATAAAATTTAAATATTCATTCTTCGATATCTATTCTTATTTTAAAATTAATTTATATAACATTCCATTAATTCCAATTCCCTTCATATTTTAGAAAAATTCGCCTAATCTGTAAATCAAGTTTGAACTCAATAAGAATAATAAGAAGTTATCCTAATAATAAGAGAAAAAAAAATTCCTTACTTTGTTTATTTAATTTCGAGGACGAAATTATTTTTTTAAGAGGGGTAGAATGTAATAACCCTTAATTTTTATTAGACATAAATAAATAAATAAACACAAATAAATATGACATTTCATCTTTTATAACCTCCAAAACTTTTCATTTTCTAACCTCTAAACTCTTCACTTCTCCATTATTTCAATAATGAAACTCCCATCTTTAATTCTCAAAATTAAACTCCCTAATTAAACTAAAACCTTTCATATTCTAAACTCTCCAAATTAATCTAAAACTTTTCAAATTTCATAACTCCTCAAACTCTTAAAATTCCATAACACCTCAAACCCTTTAAATTCTATAACTCCCAAAACCCTTCATATTCTGTAACTCCTAAATCCAATCCTATATAAACCCCTAAATCAAAATACATTTCACTCATTCTAAAAATCATTCTCTAACATTCTAATCTCTCTCTCCCTCATCTCGCCCGAGCCATCTTCAAAACCACCGCAGGAGCCACCGCCAGAGCCGCCACCACTTCACCAGAGAAGGATTACTCCATTGAGCGACATCGGGAAACAAAATCCAGGTGAGTTCATTTTTGGACTCACTAATCATGCTATTTTATATACATGTTTCAATCATATTATTTATTTTGTGTAAATTGATTTGTTATTCTGTAGAAATTTATCAATTACTTATTATGTTTCTTGTCATCAAAAATCTATTATCAATTGTCATTAAATTTAAATTACATAGTATAGTTAGATTTTAGAATAAACATATATACAAATTTGATAAATCACATAAAAGTTATATTCACGGAAAATTACTGTTCGTGATATCATTTTGTGTAGGTGTCTAGAAAAGTTATTTTGTATGCTGGTTCTCTAATTAAGGAACGTGCAACGCACGGAAAACCTCCCAGCATCCATATAATTGCCTGACCGATATCTCTGTGATGTCTCGAATCAGTGACTCTTAAATATACATAATTGTGATTTATTGAATAAAGCATAAACTGAATGGACTCTATAAATTATGTTATTAACAAATTAACAAAATCTAATTGAAATATTGTACCCGAAATTCAATATATAAGTTATGAAAATCAGAATTTAGACATGCATGTACTATACTTAAATGACACTGGGTTGGGGGAGAAACTAAGTGATGGAAATATACTCTGTTTCGGTTGTAAACTTGTTAAGTTGTACAACTGAATATTTCGCACACCATGGGTGCGTGATGATTTGCTGGATCATACCTGACTATAATTCCTGTTTGCCTGACGGCAGGTCCGACTCAGCACCGGACAATCCTGTGACCATTTCCTGGGTCTGTATAGGAAACAATCGAAACAGTTGTATCCCATCAGTTAGCTTTTCCAATTACATGACATTTTAGACAAAAATACCCCTGTTGTAGAATTGACTTTACTAAAATGATAAACTTGCTATGATTGTGACCATACTAAAAAATATTTGCTTTAACCTGTCACTTAATATTATCGTTAATTATGGATTTGATGTTTTTCTAAAACTTGCATTATTACCATGTTAGACATAATTATTACATCACATTTTTCTGTATTTATTGTGTTGGTCGCTATCTGACGACCTAGATATGCATGTCCAGTGACTGAGTTGAACCCTGTTGATCCTACCGTGGAAGACATAGAGTATTTTGCTGCAGTGACCGAAAATCAGTAGTTATCATGTACTTAGTTTGTATTAAATGCAGTCTTTTCATGTTCTTGAACCTATCATTCCTTAATGGATGTTATCTAAAGTTATCCAGTATCGTCTTTCTGTTTTCTTTATGTAATAGACTTCATGGATCAATGAATGTCAGTTTATTTATCTACGTGTATTTATTCTTTGTGACTGTGATATTATAATTGAGGCTTTAGCATATTCAAACTGAATATGTTGCCGGTATCTGCTACACGTGCTCGTATACCATATATTGGGAGCGGGGTGTGACAGGTATTTTAGTGGTATCAGAGCCCAGGTTTCTCAAATCAGTTCATGTGACTTGAATTGATTTGGATCCTTATATTAAAATTTAGCCACACTTATATAATAATACTCTTCGAAATTTTTGGATTCCATTCATTTAACTCTTTCACATCTCGTATATTGTTCCTAATCAGTGACCAATTTATTTTGATTCATATCCAAATTCGTTACTTGCTAATGATTTACATCCTAGATAAAATTTAAATATTCATTCTTCGATATCTATTCTTATTTTAAAATTAATTTCTATAACATTCCATTAATTCCAATTCCCTTCATATTTTAGAAAAATTCGCCTAATCTGTAAATCAAGTTTGAACTCAATAAGAATAATAAGAAGTTATCCTAATAATAAGAGAAAAAAAAATTCCTTACTTTGTTTATTTAATTTCGAGGACGAAATTATTTTTTTAAGAGGGGTAGAATGTAATAACCCTTAATTTTTATTAGACATAAATAAATAAATAAACACAAATAAATATGACATTTCATCTTTTATAACCTCCAAAACTTTTCATTTTCTAACCTCTAAACTCTTCACTTCTCCATTATTTCAATAATGAAACTCCCATCTTTAATTCTCAAAATTAAACTCCCTAATTAAACTAAAACCTTTCATATTCTAAACTCTCCAAATTAATCTAAAACTTTTCAAATTTCATAACTCCTCAAACTCTTAAAATTCCATAACACCTCAAACCCTTTAAATTCTATAACTCCCAAAACCCTTCATATTCTGTAACTCCTAAATCCAATCCTATATAAACCCCTAAATCAAAATACATTTCACTCATTCTAAAAATCATTCTCTAACATTCTAATCTCTCTCTCCCTCATCTCGCCCGAGCCATCTTCAAAACCACCACAGGAGCCACCGCCAGAGCCGCCACCACTTCACCAGAGAAGGATTACTCCATTGAGCGACATCGAGAAACAAAATCCAGGTGAGTTCATTTTTGGACTCACTAATCATGCTATTTTATATACATGTTTCAATCATATTATTTATTTTGTGTAAATTGATTTGTTATTCTGTAGAAATTTATCAATTACTTATTATATTTCTTGTCATCAAAAATCTATTATCAATTGTCATTAAATTTAAATTACATAGTATAGTTAGATTTTAGAATAAACATATATACAAATTTGATAAATCACATAAAAGTTATATTCACGGAAAATTACTGTTCGTGATATCATTTTGTGTCGGTGTCTAGAAAAGTTATTTTGTATACTGGTTCTCTAATTAAGGAACGTGCAACGCACGGAAAACCTCCCAGCATCCATATAACTGCCTGGCCGATATCTCTATGATGTCTCGAATCAGTGACTCTTAAATATACATAATTGTGATTTATTGAATAAAGTATAAACTGAATGGACTCTATAAATTATGTTATTAACAAATTAACAAAATCTAATTGAAATATTGTACCCGAAATTCAATATATAAGTTATGAAAATCAGAATTTAGACATGCATGTACTATACTTAAATGACACTGGGTTGGGGGAGAAACTGAGTGATGGAAATATACTCTGTTTCGGTTGTAAACTTGTTAAGTTGTACAACTGAATATTTCGCACACCATGGGTGCGTGATGATTTGCTGGATCATGCCTGACTATAATTCCTGTTTGCCTGACGGCAGGTCCGACTCAGCACCGGACAATCCTGTGACCATTTCCTGGGTCTGTACAGGAAACAATCGAAACAGTTGTATCCCATCAGTTAGCTTTTTCAATTACATGACATTTTAGACAAAAATACCCCTGTTATAGAATTGACTTCGTTAAAATGACATTAAGATAACCTAAGTCAATTGACATCAATATTCCAGACATTTTATTACATATTTTCTAAAACTTGTATTATTATTATGTTTGGATATAACCGTTATATTTCACATTTTTTTCTGTGTATTTTATTTTGGTCACAATCTGACGACCTGGGTGTGCATGCCCAGATTTACCGATAGACACGCCAAAACTGACGCAGGATCTGGTGTACTTTAAACATCATATTGAAGCTTCATAACGGATTAGAGATTCCCTTCTTCCTTTTGTTTAATTTTATTATATTTTGTTTCAATTGTATCTAAATTTCATTCCAATAAATGAAAAGTCAAACTTTTGTTGAATTTTTCTATCGTAATTACTGAGTATTATTGTGGAAAATTTATTGAGGCTTTATCATATTCAAACTGAATATGTTGCCGGTACCTGTTACACGTGCTTGTATACCGTATAATGGGAGCGGGGCATGACAGTTACTATACCTCATTTTCATGTTTGCTAACCCATTATCATATATACTAGATTGTCTACTTAGACACTTCATACAGTCTTGTGCTTGATGCGGTCTTGGGCTTGATATGTCTTAGGCTTGGCTTGATTTGATTTGAAGTTAGTTTCTACTTGAGTTTGTTTGCAATTAAATTTGGATCAGTAACATTTTAATAAAAGTATTGTCTTATCTTTAAGCATCTGGATTTAGTTTGATGCTGTCTAGATTTTAATGTGATTTAAAATTCAAATTTGTTGAACAAATTTCAAGTAACTCTTTTTAGTTCCTCTTTACTGTGAATGGTAATAACATCTTAGAATTGAGTTCTCTGATTTATTTTGAAATACATTTAAGGTTTATTTTTAATTTTCCTTCAATGAAGTCTATTCAAGGGATACTGTCAAGAGTTTCAATAAGTTTGAAAACTTTTAATAGGTTAGCTTTTGTCTTCTCTGTGCTTTTATTTCTGGTTGTTTATTGGAACCAGAAACCCTGCAAATCCTATTTCTCTCCACTAAAGCCGTCCATCTCTAATTGCAACCCTAACTGTTTTGTTGCACTAACACTTGCACCCTGGAAGCCTAATTTCTTGCTCGATCTTGGAGTTTATGGTTTCATGAGCCCGCATGGGCTCTCTCTCTCTCTCTCTCTCTCTCTAGAGTATTGGGTCTCTCTCTCTCTGGAGTATTGGGTACATTCTCATTGGCATGATTTTTTATATTAAAAAATGTGTAAAAAGTTTTACGTCTCTTTTTTGTTTGTACATTGATGTGTACAGATTCACATCCACATCATCATTTAGATGACAAAATGTGAAAGAAGGTTGTAAGTTAAGCATGTTAAATTGCTTCCGTAAGTTATATTAGACAACCAACCTCTAATATCAGGCTTATGGTGATCATGTCAGAAAGGATGAATACATTTCGTTATCCTTTAGAATGCATGAACATTTCAACAATAACTGGAACATATTGTAGTACTGTACCATTAAATGGGCCTTGACTATGTTTACTCATTTAGTCATATGCTTTTTGGTCTATGATTTGACATTCCAAACTAGTTTCTTTGTTGATGTGTTGGATGCTTGTTTACAATGTGAGCGAAAAAATAAAGAAACAATACAGCATAATTAAGTATATGGGAAAGCTGACTCTGCAATGCTGCTTTTCTTTTTTAGAAACTGCTTATGGGTGATCATTCCTTGTAAGTAGCTTCTGTAAAAAATATATATGCTGGCAGGTTTTCCTATTTTCTTGTTCTTTGGTTACCTTGTGGGAATTCTGAAAATACTTGAAGACTTCACATTTCCTTATTGGATGCCAATGCAACGATCTGGTTACCGTGTGATAGTTCTTTAGATACTTGAAGACTTCACATTTCCTTATCGGATGCCAATGCAATGCCGACTCTTTTGTCTAACTATGACAATTTTCCACATTCATCTCTCCTTAGCTTCTACAAATATCTGTATATTTGAACATGTATTTGTTTGTTATAATTGTGTAACCATAAAAGCATTTGCAATTTTATCATCTGTCTTTTGTCTCATATACTCCGTGTTTTTAAAAATAAAAACTGCAGTTTGAACCCCCGTCTTGTACGTAGAAGATTACGACACATTGCTATGAGGTAGTTAATTCCATTACATGTTCTTCTTTAGTTACATTTTGCAGCTTATTTTTATATGATTATACTTTTCTTCCACTTCATAAATTTTTTAATTACAGGGGATCTGCAATTCACAAGAGGAACTTTTATGGTTCGGTTTCTCTGCTACCTCTTACATCAGCTTTCAGTGTAAGTATATTGTTGAACAAATATTATATTCTTGAGTATTATGTTCTTGAAATATCTTTATATTGTTGGCAGCTAAGTCCGTATGTTGCCAGTGGCATTATGCAATAATTTAATTCTAAACTGCTGACAGTGATTTATTATGATGCATCTGTTGTAAAGAGCCTCCTTTTTTTTTTTTTTTTTTTTTTTCTCTTATTGCATCACAACTATTTAGTTGTACAAGTTTGAGGACCACCCTCTGTTGTTAAGGACCAACCGCTCATGTCCATGGTTTTCGTTTAGGAGATCAATAGTAATTATAAGAGGGTCGACATCAGTAATTATAAGAGGGTCGACATCAGGTGTCCATGGTTTTCGTTTAGGAGATCACTAGTAATTATAAGAGGGTTGGCATCAGGCTATCCGGTCGAAGAACTTTGTCAAATCTTGTTTGGAGCCTTGCTTCATAGCCAAACCCATTTTGATAGGAAAAGGTTTACATGATGATGATGACCGCATCTTTTTTAACTTGCCTGAATCAACATCCATTTTAGATGCAACCTGATTTCAGATCATATTATGAAGAACAATTTGGGAATTCATTTTAGTGGTGGTAGGTAATACTTGTCAATTTGATTTTTACTAAAGCAGAGAGGTAGAAGTTACTTTAGAATCAACAAGAAAGAGAGAGAGATATATAAAAACAACTTAATGTGGCTAAAGTAATTCCTGTACTATAGTAAAACAACTTCATTTTAGAAGTTCTTTCATTTATCATTACAAGTGGCTAAAGTAATTCCTGTACTATATATAGGTCTTGAAATATAAAGACAGATCTTATTTTGTTTGCTACAGGTTTTACACGAAATATAAAGAAATTATTTTATTTTTGTAGGTCCGTGTGTGTGTGTGTGTATGTCTGCATATATGAGTGAGAGAGAGTCACAAAAAACAACATGGCCAGTGTTTTACTGATCCTAGAGTTACTGTTTATGTGAATACTAATAGTTCTATAACCATGTCTCGTCTTTATTCATGTGAATAATAACCACATCATTAACCACCCTATCTATGCTTTCCTAACTTAATTTCGACTTACCTTAGTTTTATCTTTTCTGTCACCAGTATTTTTAAAATAAAATTTAACTAGAAGTTAGTTATAGTATCCTAACTTTAGCATTAGTCCCTAACTAACATCATCATCCGCATCCACTTGCTTGAATAGTCCAGTAATCCATCTCATTGCATCTTTCTCTCATGTTTTGCTGATGGATCCCTATGAGCTAATGGCAACTCCAATGAACTTACTAATGCAAATATACCTATAGTCTCTGGGTTTTGATATTTTGGGTGATTGTATCCATTATAATCATCACCTGGACAAAGTTTTACTGGGGTAACCTATGAAGAAAGCAAGGAGGGAAAAGTTTATTGGACAATCTTAGAAGCGGCGAGAGGAGAAACAAAATGTGCAATGGACAACTTAAGAAGAAAGTAATTGGAGGAACAATATCCTACAATTGAAGAGGAAAGCAACAAGAGGTACTAAGTTTACAGTCAACTATAACAAGAGCAATAAGAAGTTCATACTTTTATGAATTTGATGCTGAAATCTGGTTGGCAGTTTTGTTGGCACTAGCTAGGACAATGATCATAGAGTGGGGATGGTAATGGACGTGTTTATGGGCTAAATTTTAGCCCGTCATATACAAAATTTTAAATTAAAAAATCAAAACTTTATTTTTTAATTTAACATTTTGTATAACGAGGGCCAAAATTTGGCCCTTGGACGCGTCTATTACCATTCCTATCACAGAGGCATGGATGAAGATGACAATGATTACGAATACTCTAATGGTCTGATTATGGACATACTTTTGGAGTGCATATAATGGAAACATCAACACTAGTGGTACTCTTATGAAGATGATGCTCAAATCAAGGTGGCAATTTTGATGACACCAGCGACGAGTAATATCAAAGACAAAGATGGTGGTGGTGATGACATTTGCGCTCCAACTGTGGCAAGGGTTTTTTGAAAACCAGTATAGTTGAAGCATCAAGACATTGTGCTTTTGATTATGTGCATCAGTTAATATGATTCGTTGGTGGTTGTGGTTGAGAGTAGCAGTGTAGGCTGAGTGGTGGCAATTGTTGACAGTTGCAGCAGTTGATGCAGATAGTTTTGTTGGGTTGTTTGGGGGGGGGTGGGGGGGGGGGGGGGGGGGGTGGGGGGTAAGATTGGATCTGAACCCTCCCTTAAATGTGATAACATGTTAATTTGTTCTGCCCTCTACTCAAGGACATCAACATTCATGGAGGGTGACAACAATATTGGTCATACTGCGACATAGAAGTGAGAGATGGCAAGTCTACTTTGTGATGTCGAAAGATTTTTGATAATGCAGATTACTGTAAACTTGAAATAGAACAGAAACATTGTGCTAACTAATATAAACATAAGCGGAAGAGTTTGTTAAAAGAAGCATACTTCTTCCCAAAGTCGGAATGCCCAAGTCATGCCTGCATCAGTCTGAATACATAAGATCAACAAATTATTTCCATTGTCTTTTCTTCTGTCTTCTTTCTTTTTCTGGATAGATATTTAAGACTTTGTACCCAACTGTCTATAGGCTTCTTAGACTTCGGATGCTGAATGTGTTTGTTTGCAGATAATAAAAACCAAACTAGTTAATGTATTCAAAGGCTATGGATGTTGGGCATATTATAAAGTGAATAGGAAATAATGTACTTTTTTTTCTATATATGTCATAAATGATTATATTGAATTTACTTTTGGCATATTGGTTTATTTGTTTAATCTTATTTCCCTGCCTGGTTAAAGTTATTAGCAAAAATAATGCTGTAAAAGAAGTTCCATAAATACTGTATGATCCTATATTGTTTTCTTTTAGCAGACCCTGGAGGGTTGTATTTCTAAATTCTGATTTCATTTGATCATCTGCCAATCTTTAGGTTTTGCCTTTGCCAAATATACCATTCTTTTGGATCTTGTTCCGTGCATATTCCAATTGGAGGGCGTTTAAGGTATGTATGGGTAATCGTAGGACAATATGCTTTGAGTTGAATGTTTTGGTGTGTTTAATTTTGTTGGAGCATGGCAGCCAGCTATATATATAATTTGTTGTTTTAAGGAAAAGGCTTTTCTCATTGTCTGGGAAAGTATATATAACATATAAGTCACTTAATTTGTTCATTCTAGGGTCTCTGTTAGTACTTAGTAAATGGTGAACATCTTGTTCTGTTCGCGATATTACCATAATACCCCTAAGTGACTTTATATGTGCCATATGGTTATTTTGTTCTTATGTTCTGCATTGTTATTTTTAAATATCCTACTTGCCTGTAAGTGTCAACTTACTGGAAAAAATAGAAATTATTTCAGATTTTTGTCTGATAATAAAATACTGAGATGATTTCCTTTATACAACAACAACTAAGCCTTTTATCCCAAGTACTTGGGGGTAGGCTACATGAACCAAAAGAGAATCACACAGATGATGATTTCCTTAATTTAAAAAAAAAAAAAAAAAAAAACTGAGATGGTTAGTTGCTCGTCAGTAAAATTTCTGAAATAAAAGAGGGTATGAATTTTTGCCATTTACATTCTTAAGACTTGTGACTTCTTTCTATATATCAGATATTTTTCACTAGAAGAAAGCCTGTTTTATATAATCAGAATGTTCCTGACAATCAAGAGATTCAGATATTACTAAAAGAATTTCCCTAACCTTCTGCTACATTGACATTCCTAATAATCATTCAGCATACCATACTATATTTTCATTTCCCTATAAATACATCTGCATTATTTCATCCTTTACACCCCCTTCCTTTTTGTTTTTTATTTTTATTTTTATTTTTTTGTGTGAGAGAGAAGGATTTAACTCATTCTGTACTCTCCAGGGAAGTGAGAGACTTGTGCTGTTAGTTTCAGACTGCTCAAAATCATGGAGTTCACTTGTGCAAAATGGCAAGAAGAATGGCTCTAAAGATGGCTCCAAACTGGTTTCCAAGGCCCCATTGGTAAATTCAGCCCTTCTTTCTAGTTATTGGCCAAATATTCCATTTTTTAATATTAGAAAATTGGTTTCTTTTCCTTAATGTGTAGACATGGACACCGGTGTTGTATGCCGACATAGACAAGGGATGTCAGACATGGCAACCCCTATATTATAAGACGTGGCATGGCTTTATATACACTTCTTTTGCGATTATATATGTGTATGTAATTCATAAGATATATATTTGCTAAATTGATTGACATAATCGGAGAAGCTAAAAAGTATATAAAACATAAAATATTTAGCTTATGACAAAAGGGTGGCATGATATGCTCCATCTTGTCTATATTGTGAGATGAATAAATATTTAAACATTTGAAAGTACCGTGCATAGGTGGACATAGGTGTCATGTTCGACATGGCTGGACCTGTTTTCGGTTTGAGGAGAGGTGTCTTACGTTTAATGTATACAACAATAACAACTAAGCCTTTTATCCCAAGTATTTGGGGTAAGCTACATGAACCAGAAAAAGAATCACGCCATATCGATTCCTTTGATAGTCCTTTTCCATTCATTTCTATCAAGTAATATCTCCTTATTTAAACCTCTAGAATCCATATCTTTTCGAATCACCTCCATCCATATTTTCTTCGGTTTTCCCTTCGTTCTTTTAACTTGTCCTAAATTGATAAACTCCCCTCGTCGAACTGATGCGTTTGTAGGCCTATGTTGCACGTGACCAAATCATTATAAGTGATTTTCTCGCATCTTCTCATCGATGGGAGTTACACCTAGTTTAGCACGAATATTTTCATTTCTCAATTTATCTCTCCTAGTGTTGCCGCATATCCAGTGGAGCATGCGCATCTCTACTATACTTATCTTCTGTAAATGACGTTTCTTTATAGCTCAACATTCCGTGCTATATAATAAAACTGGCCTAATAGCAGTCCTATAAAAAATTTTCTTCAATCTTAACGGAATGTTACGGTCGCATAAAACTCCTGTTGTCCTCCATTTCAACCAGTCAGCTTGTATCCTATGGTTAATATCATTATCGATCTTTCCAACATTCTGAATAATAGAACCCAAATACCTAAATTGACTGCTCATTTGTATCTCTTGCCCATCCAGTTTTACAGCATTATAGTCTATGGTCTGTCGTTTACTAAATTTACAGTCCATATATTCAGTTTTAGACCTACTCAATATAAAATCTCTAGATTCTAATGTGTGCTTGCATAACTCTAACTTGGCATTTACCTCTACTCTTGTCTCATCAACTAAGATAATATCATCAGCAAATAACATACACCAAGATATCTCATTTTGAATAGCTCTAATAAGCTCATCCATCACTATAACAAATAAGAATAGGCTCAATGCAGATTCTTGATATAATCCAATTGTGATAGAAAAATCACTTGTTAAACCACCACATGTTCTGACATTGGTCATTACTCCATCATACATGTCTTTAATTATATCGATATTTTTGATGAGAACTCTTTTCTTCATTAATGTCTACCAAAGTATCTCTCGTTGTACCTTATCATAGGTTTTCTCTAAGTCAATGAATACTATATGCAAATCTCTATTTCTCTTTTCGAATCGCTCTATAAATTGACCAAGTAAATGAATAGTTTCTGTCGTCGATCACCCCGGCATAAATCTAAACTGGTTCTCCGAAATTTTAATAGTTTGTCGCAATCTATGTTCAATTACCCTTTCTCAAAGTTTCATAGTGTGATACATGAGTTTTATTTCCCGACAGTTAGAATAACTCTGAATATCACTCTTATTCTTATACAGAGATATTATGGTATTTTTCCTCCATACATTTGATATTTTCTTAGTTTGCCAAATCTTGTTAAAAAGATCTGTCAACCACTTCATACCAAACCCTCCTAAGTATCTCCATACCTCTATAGGAATTTCATCTGCACCAACAACTTTTTTTAATTTCATCCTCTTCAAAGTTTCTTTTACTTCAGACTCTTTGATTCTGCGCATAAAGGTACGATTCATATCCTCATATTGAGTAGTAAGATCTCCCAAATCTTGAGTAAAATTACCATTATATAATCTATCAAAATAATATTTTTTAATCTCTTCGTCTCGAACTAGAACCGTCTTATCATCATTTTTAATACACTTTACAGTACATAAGTCTCTAGACTCTCTCTCTTATTCGAGCAATTATATATATATATATATATCATTTTCTGCCTCTTTATTATCCAACTTCTCGTACACTTGTTTATATAATTTAGTTTTTGTATCCCGAACAGTTTTCTTAGCCTCCTTCGCTAGTTTATACTTTTCAAAACTTATTCCATCATTTTTATTATTATTCAAATCTCTATAAAAGTCTCGCTTGATCTTAATAGCATTTTTTACCTCTTCATTCCATCATGATGTATCCTTACATATTGGAGCACCACCCCTCTACTCACCAAATATATTTTTAGCTATTCTTTTAATACAGCTAGCAATTTTGTTCCATGTTACATTAGAATCATCATGGTTCCTCCAATATGCTTCTTGTACTACTCTATCTACAAAATTTTTTTAATTACCTTCTAATCGCCACCACTTAATTTTAGGATCTAACTTATATTTAATCTTTTTAAGTCTCTTTCTAATCTGAATATTTAAAACTAAGAGTTTATATTTGGTAAGTGCACTCTCACCTGGCACTACTTTACAATCGATACAACTAGCTCTATCTATCCTCCTACTTAAAAAGAAATCTATTTGGTTTGCATTCGATCCACTTTTAAAAGTAATCAAGTCAGAAACTCTCTTTTTAAACCAAGTATTCACCAAAAATAAATCATAAGACAAAGCAAAATATAGAATAAAATTGAATTACCTACGTTTAGTGTATCACTGGATTTTTTTTAATATATATATATGAGTCCCTCAATTAACCTTATTTTCATATTATTTCCTCAAATCTTTGTGTATCCATATTTCTCTTCAAAGCATTTAAGTTGCACCAAATTACTTTGCATCTCATAAAACCATATTGCTCCTTGACCGATCACCTGTCATGTCATCATCCCATCTTTGACTCTACTAAAACACCAAAACATATTTCCTTTAAAGAAAGCCTCTTTTGTCCTCAGAGTACCCATCTTTCCCAATTGAGAAGAAAATGGGATGATGTACAGGCAGAATCTAATGTCATCTTAAGTTAGAGTAAAATGAATTTTTCTTAACCATTATCTAAGCTAGTATGACTATATTTGGCATCAGTTGATAACTTGACGATGTTGAAACTTAAAAATTTAGGTTAAAAGATTATTTAAGCACTACGATCGTAGGGGGAAAAAAGTACATATAATGTACTCAATTCCCCTTCATTTTAACTTTTCCAGTAATTTGTAGTCGCCTAAGTTCTAGAGTTTACATTTAGAATCATTGCTAAGCTGGTTTGTTCTAGTTTATATTGAAAAAAAGGTGTTGCTCTAGTCAAAATCTTGCATTTTTTTTTTTAAAAATAAACTCTTTTTTTTTAATTTTTTTTTTTTTTATTTACCTTCGAACAGGCATTGCAACCCTCTAAAGACCTTGAGAAACTTCTTGCGCATAATAATGGCGATGATGGCTTTAGTGAGCACACCATTTCGAGAATCTGTGACGCTTATCATTTAGAGAAGAATAATGTTCTGAAGTACAGAGATCTATGCCGAGGATTTTGACATTTAAACCATGACTCCAGTCGGTTTATATTTGTACTTGGTGGCGACATGAGGCGGAGAAAAGGCGAGCTAGAAGAGGAGATAGCTTTGCCCATCAAAACTCAAATCAGAAAATTTTGTTTATGGGGAGACTTCCCGTTGCATCTGCATTTGATTCAAAGCAGAGAGCATTCTCTCATCAAGATATTAAATCAATAAAATATTTTTAAATAAATCTTCTTGAAGCATAAAACAAGATTATCTTGTTGCCTTTATGATTACCCATGCTTTTGTGCTTGTGCTTATCGGGGCGTTTAAGCCCAGCATTTATTGGGCCTTGCAGATTATGATTGCTGTTTTTTTTGGTACATGATTATGAATGAGGTGAAGAAAAATGCAGGCATCTCCACTTTCTTTCTTAAGCCAAAGATTGACAAATATGAAGACATGATTATTCAAACGTGGCATGTTTTTTACAAATGTGCATACTTTTTATTTTTTATTTTTATTTTTTAATAAAAGCATTTGTGTAGTTTCAATTGTCATATAATGTGCCAATCAAGTAACTGTTCTCCTGCTGTTTAGTTACCCAAAGTCCAACGAGCTTTTTTTGCGAATTGTGGCTGTCTAGCAAAGGGACAAACACGTCACAAATCCTTATAATGCTAGGGGGCTTGCTTGTACTGCATCTAACAGTCTAATCGCTTGACTTAAAATAGGAGGTCCATTTAGGGAATTTCCAAAAGGAGCGTAACATTTTTTCTGGTGAGCACACTTAAAAATCTCGTTAGTATTACATGTTTGTCATTAATTTTTTTACATGAATGCCACTGTTTTCGGCCTTCATTCTCCCTCCCTTTCTCACCTAGTATAGCATGTAACTCCACCAAAAATAAAAAATAAAAATAAAAAAATGAAACCTAAAATTGGGAGGTGCAGCAGTGGGTGGCTCCACCAAAAATAAAAGATAAAAATAAAAAATGAAATCTAAGATTGGGAGGTGCAGCGGTGGGTGGTCGACAGCAGTTGGTAGAGCGGAAGGGAATGGGAAGATAGAGATGTGTGAGAGAAGGTGTGTGCTCATGGCTGAGAAAACATGGGTGGGACGGGGATGGGGATGAGGGGAGCTAGAGAGGGGCGTTTTGGGATGAGTGGTATACTCATTAGGAAAAATCCTCTATCTTGAAAAGAGAGATGGACTCACTAGAAAAAAAAGGTGTGCTCCTTTAGAAACTCCCTCAATTTAGATCTCTCAATAGTAAAATGATTTAAAAAAAAAAAGGGTGGGAGAACTTTGGCCCTACGTGTCCCCTTACTAGCAATCATTGAAAATATTCGCATCCCTTTTGCGGTGATCTCTCACATCTACTCCAAAGTTTTCCTACTTGTTTCAGTAACAATATCAGTATCAGTGGGGTATCTCCTCTCTCGGGAGCCGACCCAAGCTAAATAAGCACCAACCCCAAATTAAAACTATACTAAATTACTCTCTCTTGATTATTAGCTAAATAAACACCATCCCAAAATTAAAAACTATACTAAATTAATCTCTCTATATATATTTATCATGTGCACTTCCATCTATCAACCTAAAAAAGCACCAGTCAACACGAGAGAGACGTTCAATACTTTGCAACAATGCATCTCATCAATGACAATATTTAGGTGTTACTCGCTCTTGATATCTCTATTTCTTCACATATAAGACTCCACCAACCACTCTAACAAGCTGACGCGTACATATTTCTATGCACTATGACTCATTCTTCTCCTTTTCACTGATCCTGATACGTCTCCTTTTAACTTTTCAAGTGGGCTAACCACATAGTTTTCGGAGTAGGACTGGAGATGAATACTATATATGCCGACATATAAAGATTCTTTAAGCGTAAACGATGGGAGTTTCCGAAGGATCAGCACACCATTTTTCCTAGTAAGCCCACCTTCCAACTGAAAATCCGAGCGTAGTGGGCTCACTAGGAAAAGAGGTGTGCTCCTTTGGAAACTCCCTAAGCGATAGGCAGAGACGCATGAAGAATTTCAGAAAAAAAAAAAAAAAAATACATGATATATAAGCATGGTTGATATCCAGATACATATTCGATATGATACATTTTACTGGTAAAATATGCATGAAATCTCCAATACCGCATAATTATAGAGAATATAATGTGTTCACATGTAAGTCTATGTTATCTAAAAATATGTTGAAGCGACTATATTGACGTTAATGGAATGCTAACTTAGAATTATTAATATTCTTCTTGCTTGTTCAAACTAAAGACTGACCTGGAGGTAGATGGGAGGTTGGATTTGACAAGAAAGAGGTCATGGATTACGTAGTGATTAGCTGTCTGAGTAGTTAATGGGGTTACTTAATTAATTTAATTAAACAACAAATTAATTTTATGGCATGTAAAAGTCCACATGTGTGAGATTAATTAAAGAATAACAATAGACTAATTAATGAAGCTGGGAAGTCGTGTAAAAGCAACCTCCCTCCTTCCTTTCTGGAGTTTGGCATCGACTCTAACGCGGAAGGAGCAAGTCTCTCGAACCTACCGACAGCATGACATGATTATTGAAATAAGTTGGTTAAGAATTTAAGTTTCGACTAATTCCTATAAGAAAGAGGAGACGAAACTCCGACCGTCTTACTTTCCAGAATCCGATCGATTTCAGAATCTTACTTTTCAGAATCTATCAACATTCGGTTTCAACTTGAAAAATATTGAAACCGAATTTGGTAAAGAATACCAAATTCCTTTAATATAGTTGCTTCCATTGATTGGTTCAGGGAAAAGGAATTTAAGAAAAAGATATAATTATTGATGTGAATGGAATTTCACCCTTGTTCTGTTTCTGTTCAAAAAGCACTAAAGCCGGTTGAAAGCACTCCAACCCTATTTTTTTAAACTTCTTTCACCACACGTGTGGGTGGGAAACAATTATCCCTCCCTCTCATTTTCCTTTTTCTTCTCTCTCGCATCTCTTCTGATAGTGACTCTTTAATAATCTCAGTTCTCCTCAAAATCCTTATTTTTTCCATAAGATAATTCTCTCTTAAGATTTGTTATAAAAATTATATTCCTTTTTATTAAAATTTAATTAATCTTTGAAATTTTTAAATATCAAAGAGTAGGGAATTGGGATTTTTTTTTTAATTTGAGCAATTTAATTTCATATCTTGGAATTGGGTTAATTATTTAATAGGAATTTTTATTTATGTAAATTTCTGTTCCCTTAATTTTTCTTTATACAATATTTTAAAAATTATTTTAATGAGGATGAGATATTTATTTCAAAATCAAACAAAATCTTGTGATTGGTTGGCCAAGGCCATGAGTTAGCCAACCAATAATGCAAAAATCCAAAGTTAAACTCTAAATTGGCTGAGCAAACTACATGGTTACTCAACCAATCACAGAGATGGGGAATAGCAAAGCTTTAAATTGGTCCTAATAATGGTGTTAGTGGACTTAGAATATTAAATAATAGTGTTAATTACACTTAGACTTTTTGTAGTATGGGGATGCATAACTTATCACCCCTAAAGTTTTAAACTCTTATTTAGACCCCTTGGACTGCGGAAAAAATATGTTCATCTGAGCTTCTCTGTCAGTTTTTTTTTTTTTGTAGTTCAAAAAGTCTAAATGAGAGTTTTAAATTTTAGGAGTGATAAGTTATATGCTCCTCATACTAAGAGGGTCTGAGTGTAATTAGCCCTAAAGAATATTCTCTAGATTGATCAACCACATACAGAGTTAGTTAACTAATCAAACAATAAAACATAATGGTTAAGTTCTTTTAAGTGAGTGTATCTACACTTCAACCAAAAAAGAAAATATTTTGTTTGTAATCAATGCTTATCAAAAATAAGGATGTGAGATTAAAAAATTCAACTATTTTTATTAAATGGTAAGAAAAAACTTTAATTACAAGTGTGATAAAACCTTATAATTATAAAATATTAATTTGTAGATGGATTTTGATGAGAAGGAATGCCTTTGGACATGTGTTGTGGGGCTGTAGCAACAGTTATGAGGATGGACATAGAGTGTATGCATTAAAAGCATTTTAAATATATATATATATATATATATATATATATATATATATATATATATATATATATATATATATATATATATATATATAATTTCCTACAAACTATCAATTAATGTGATCTTAGGAGATATAAGTAAATCTAAAATATATTTTTGGCATATCAACAATCTGCATGGAATATCTTAGAATGCACCCTGATACATTTTTCAATCCTGCAATTTTATTGAGAGATGGAGGATTATCAAAAGATACGAGACATGTTCCGCTTGAGAAACATCTATTATTGTTCTTGATCTACATTACGGGCCACATGGCAAAACAAGCTATTAGTGGATATCTCAGCAAGTTATTGGGTGTCATATATCAACTTCATGATAGGTTTACGAGGCAAGCACCAAATTAGACTCCACCTAAAGTGCAATCAAATTCAAATTTGTATCCACTCTTTGAAGTAAGAAGTATATAAGTAATACTATATTAGAGACTTTATCTTTAATAAAAAAAATAAAAATAAAAGAACTTAATAAAGTATGAATGTTGTAATGATATGTAGAAATGCATTGGGCTGATTGACGACATCTATGTAGGAGTAAGGATACCTTTGAAACTTATCAAGTCGCAAGGAGAGTAATACAGGATATTCTAATTAGAGCAACAACACCTGATTAAAGATTTACTTATATTATAGGTTTCAATGAACGACTTTACACTACCACATCCTGACAGCCTTTGTGTACATGAGAGAAAATTTAATTTACATTAAGCATTAATGTCCAAGTACATCAAAGTTTTTAAACTTAGTTTAAATATTGTATATTAATCACTTATAAGCAAATATTACTTATGTGATGCTTGTTAGACAACCAATATGGGCTTTATCTCTCCTTATCATGACATGAGATAAGGAGATATTAATAATTGCATCCCTCAAAATTGAAAGGAGATATTCAATCTACACCTTTCAAACTTGAGGACAAATATTGAATCTATATTTGGTATTTTGAAAAATAGATTTAAGGTACTCAAAACAAAGCCCTACTACTAACCCTCTCCAACCCAAGTTGATATTGTATTAGTTTGCACTATGCCACATTACTACATATTAAAACTTGATCCGAAGAACAATATTTAAAAAAAAAAAAAAAAAAAAAAACTAATTCCCACAGGAAGATGGTAATGTAGTAGATAGTAATAATAATGATAATTTTATTGATTTCATAGATATATTGACATGCAGAAAAAAAATACAAACGGGAAACAAAAAAGGGTTCAGATGGCTTGGAATAGTGGCTTAATTATTGTTATAAGCAAGTAGAGGATATACTACAAAAGCTGATTATCTATGTACTATTATATTTTCCATGCATTATAAACTTTGTATTTCCCTGGTGTCAACATTTATGTTATGTGATAATTGACTTTTTAATATCAAAGTACTTATATATATATATATATATATATATATGGGATTAATGTAGGTGAGCTGCCCGCTCAGAAAAAGTTACGTGAGGTAGCAGCGCACATACACACACACACACACATATATATATATATATATATATATATATATATATATATATATATATATGATTACTGCAGGTGAGCCGTCGGCTCAGGAAAAGTTACGTGAGGTAGTCCAATAATTTTTCTTCAATATTTTTAACAATTACTATCTCTACCTGTTTAACTTCTTTTAGATTAAATTTCATAAATTTTGGAGTTCATTTACCCTTTCATCAAGTACATACAAAATGTTTTATTCATTAAAAACTATTAATTTTGTATTAACTTGATGGAAAATCAAATCAAAACTAAAACCCAAGAAATTAGATATGAGTGAACTCTAGGGGGTCGAGATTATAATCCAAAAGAAATTTTTAAAAAAATATTATTTGAGATAGTGAAAATGAATTGCAGCTCAGGTAACTTGCGTGAGCTGTCAGCTCATTTTCATTTCTCTCTCTCTCTTTATATATATATATATATATATATATATATATATATATATATATATATATATATATATATATATATATATATAGGAAATTAACTAACATAAAAGGAAAATCCTTCATTGACGCTTATATGGGCCTATCAATATCTTATACATGGTATGCATGTAGACAGTGAAGGATTTTCCTTTTATTTGTTATATTGAGTATCGTCATGTGTAATATATTATATTACACATTGATAGGCCCACCTAAGTATCAATGAAGGATTTTTCTTCTATGCCAGTTATAAACTACTACAAAAATCTCAAAGCTAGATATAAAGAGATTCAAGCCTGCAAGACAATCTTAGAGGTGCATGTTGGAATGAAGACCTTTAGATGATTGAGTTAGATTATGATACTGTGCAACAAAGGATGAGGTTGATCTGCTGGTCCATGATATCTACTTCTAGTACCAAGCTAACTATTGAAACTTGAGGGAATTCCACTTTTGTTGTGAGTACTTTTATCTCTTAGTTGTTACATTTGACTTTAATTTGATATCGTTTATATCGTGAGTTGCTCTCTTTAGTTTGAATGTGAGACTAGAGGAACCCATAGGGATTGCCTTGAGTTGAGGTGGCGACGACTCTCTTCTTACTGCTAACAAGAATAGCTTAGAGAAAGGTCTGATGGTGATGATTTGTTTGGAAGAGGGTCCCTTGATTCTTGGATGAAGTAATAATTTTGATAAAGTACGTTGACAAAGGTTGGGCGAGATAGTTTGGATTCCCCAGGAAGTGGAAAATTCTATTTGCACACGGCATTCTACTCTTGAGATAGCTTGGACTCCCCAGGAAGTGGAAAATTCTATTTGCACATGGCATTCTACTCTTGAGATAGCTTGTTCTATTTGCATACGGCATTCTACTCTTGAGATAGCTTGGACTCCCCAGGAAGTGGAAAATTCTATTTGCACATGGCATTCTACTCTAGACATATAGTTTTGAAAGTTATAAATAATTACAGGTTTGCTATGTTTTCTTTGGACTAAGTTACCTTTATAAATCTCAAATTAAGACTTTTTAAAATTTGGAATTACGACTCATCGTTTTTCTCCTCTATTTTTTCTTTAAAGTCCTAAATAATTTTTTTGCTATTTAATAAAAACACATCTCCTACAAAATCATCGAGTTGATTTCTTGGTCCCTTAAAATTTTTTACATTAATATTCTTGAAAAAAATTAGAAGAATTTTAAATTCTTCGATTTTATCGTGGCAAGTGAAATTTGGGTTTGGAGTTTAAGTTTGAGTTATTTTCTTATGCAAATGGAAAATTCCAACATACAATTGGTATCAGAAGACAAATCTAAGTTACGATTTGAAATTTTTTTAGGTTTTATGCGTATTTGTTTAAAATTTACCATTAATTAGTTTTCTTTTGTTGGGAAGACTTCACTTGCTGGTCGGGTATAAATACCCGACCATGGTTGGATATTAATACCCAACAAAAATATTTTTTGCTCTTAAACTAACATCCGACTCAAAAAAAAATAAATAAAAGGGAGCAGACGGAATGAGGAGTTAGAGAAAAGAATGATGGTATTTTTGGAAAATTTTATGGATTCAGAAAGTAAAATACTAGTATTTCAAAATAGAATTTTGGTGTAAATTAAGAGTAACCAGAGCGCCACGAATAAAATGCCGTGCGCAAATAGAATTTTCCCAGAAAGTCGAGAGGTTGTATGAACTAAGGGTACCGGAGGGCTACAATGGTAAAATATAGTCAGGAAGTGAACAGAAAGGCATCAGATCGATGTTGGCATGTATGAATTCCATTGGATGTGACACCACATAGCGTAACTAATTATTATTTGATCTTATTAAATAATAATAATAGTGTCAAAAGATTGAATACTAATGGTGAGGTGAGATTTCATTCCGAAGGACCACTAACCTAAGAGTGATTTGGATGTCACATGTTATATGCACAATCTTTCATGTTACTGTCAGAAAAAAAAAAGATATATTAAGAATAAGTTGTCAATTTGATTATGTTTAATAATCATAATCATTAAAATGATGCATACACCATTATAGTGAGGTGAGATCTCATTCTGAAGGACCACTAACTAACTTCGAACCAAAATATTCCACTGGATCTTAGATAGATCTAAGTTCTGACACAATACATAATAAAATGTATTAAAAAGTATTTATGCAGATTGCAGTATCAATTGGCTTACCCATATATTTATCCAGCACAACTAAAAATATTCAGGTAGTATATATGAAGAATATATAATCTACGATTTAAATTTATTTATTTTCTTAGTCAAAACAATTAGGTAATTAATTAGTAGGCTAAGTACGAGAATCCCTCATAAAGTATCGCATTTCTTTCATAAACTCCTATAAACTATTTTATGTTTGTAAACTCACATGAGATTTCAAATTTTGTAGAAACTCCCAAAGGGTATTAGCAGAAAGAATAATGATCGATTAAAAATAAAAGTAATAAATAATACTCTTCAACCTTGTTAAATACCTAAATCCTAATTTAGTATATTTTACTCAAAAAATGTGTATATGAAATTATCAGAAAATGGATAACTGATATGTTTTTAAATTGATCAATTAATCTTTCCATTATGTTGTTTGTGTTGCTAATGGAGCTCATTGCCATAGCGGGTTTCGGTACACCGAAACGGGTCCAAAACCAGCCCAAACCCATTATGATATAATATAAATATGGGATTGTGGTGCTAGGGTTTGTACAAGCCGAAAAAAGGAGCCGAAAGTTTTTTCTCTTGATTTTTTCTGGGCGGCTGTTTGTACCAGGAGAGAGAAAAGGTCGCGGCCTAAAGCAAGGCCGAAAGCAAGAAATTATTTAAGGCAAATAATTTGGAGGGCTGCTATTTTGTGTGTTCGGCTCGGCAGAACAGGAAAACAAAAGGCGGTGGTTTTTCTTTGGGTTTCTTCGACGGCAAAAGCAAAGAGTAAAATCACTGCAACAAGAGCTTAGGATTTGATCTCAAAATCTTGTATGATTTTTCTTGTGGTTGAGAGCTAGAAACTTGTAGTCTCTTTTGATATAATGGAAGTTTTTCGATCGTGTTCCCGTGGACGTAGGCATATTGCCGAACCACGTTAAATCTGCGTGTTCTCTGTCTCTGCTATTTTTCTCTTCGGTTAACTATTTAATTCCGCTGGTTGTTACATTAGTATTATTCCGCTATTTTTTGCTAACAATTGGTATTAGAGTCCTGGTTCGGACCAGATTTTACTCATATCGGTATTGATTTTGAGTGGGAGTTATGGCGAAAGATAGGAAGGGAAAGATTGAAAAATTTAATGGGAAATGGTGGAAGTTACAGATGGAAGATTATTTATATCAAAAGAATTTACATCAACCACTTTTTGGAGAAAAGTCAGAAAAGATGACAGATGAGGAGTGTGAATTGTTGGACAGGAGGGCTTTGGCACAGATTCGATTGCGCCTGACAAAACAGGTTGTGTTCAATATCTCCAAGGAGAAAATCACTTCAGGTTTGATGTCAGTATTAGCTAAATTTTATGAGAAGTCGGCTGCTTCAAATAGACTGCTTCTAATGAAAAAGTTGTTCAATTTGAGCATGCCTTCTGATAGTTCAGTTGTTAATCATTTGAACGAATTTAACACATTATGGGCACAACTTAAATCCTTAGATTTTGTCTTTACTGATGACATTAAAACTTTGATGTTTATGTATTCGTTACCGGATAGTTGGAGTAATGTTGTTATGGCCATCAGCAATACTTCTAATACTACTCTTAAATTTGATGATATTGTGAGTATAATCATGAATGATGGATTGATGAAAAAAAGTATGGGTGAGAGCACATTTCTACAAGTACTGCTCTGTAGGTTGATAATGAAAGAAGAAAGGAAAGGGGGTAGAAGTTTAAGTAGAGAGTCGACGTAAAGAGGGAGATCAAAATTTAAAGGGAAGTTCAAGAAAAAATTAGTGTGTTGGAAATGTAAGACAGAAGGTCATATGAAAAAGGATTGTCCAAACAAAAATAAAGGCGCGAATGTGGTGAATCCAAGTGAAAAGTATGATGACTTGTGTTTGTCTGCTCATATAGAATCGAGGTCAGATCTGTGGTTTGTGGATTCAGGGGCTTCGTTCCATTGCACTGCTCGCAGAGAATGGTTTGAGAATTATGTCCAAGGTGATTTTGGGCATGTGACTGTTGGTAATGGACAGGAATGCAAGATTGTCGGTAAGTAGATAATTCACTTGAAGTTGCACAATGATGGAAAGTTGCTTTTACAAGAGGTCAGGCACATACCAAATTTGAAGAAGAATTTGATATCTGTTAGCAA
Organism: Dracaena cambodiana; assembly: GCA_036321105.1. Classification (NCBI taxonomy): domain Eukaryota; kingdom Viridiplantae; phylum Streptophyta; class Magnoliopsida; order Asparagales; family Asparagaceae; genus Dracaena; species Dracaena cambodiana. The sequence continues at coordinate 20,610,830 of JAYEPQ010000004.1, read as the reverse complement.
GCTGGATGGCGAAAGTTATCAAATCTCATTTGAGAGGAAACAGTGGAAGATCAGTAAAGGAGCAATGATAGTGGCCAAGGGTGAGAGAGTGAGAATTCTATATTTACTCTCAAGCTCGGTGGATCACATTGTTTCTTTGACCACCGTGAAGAATGAGAAGGCTACCTTATGGCATCAGAGACTCGGTCACTTGAGCGAAAGCGACATGAGGGTATTGCAATCCAGAGGTATGTTGACATATATGAAATATGTTAATTTTGATTTCTGTGAGAACTATGTGTTTGGAAAGTAGAAAAGAGTTAGCTTTATGAAAGATGGCAAGGAGAAGAAAATTGAGAGATTAGAGTTGGTATATACAGATGTATGGGGGCCTTTTTCGGCGAAGTCTCTTGGAGGTAATTCTTATTTTATCACTTTCATAAATGATGCAAGCAGAAAAACATGGGTATTCGCACGTAAGCAGAAATCCGATATCTTCAAAATCTTCAAGGTATGGAAAGCTCTTATTGAGATGAAACGGGTTTGAAGGTGAAATGTCTGTTGTCAGACAATGTTGGGGAATTTTGCAATAGAGAGTTCGATGACTATTACTCTACCCATGGGATCAGGAGAGTAAAGAACCGAGGACATCGCAGCAAAATGGCGTGGCTGAGAGAATGAATAGAACCATTTTGGAGCGAGCTCGGAGTATGAGACTACATGCAGATTTGCTTTTGCAACTTTGGAGAGCCGCTGTAGATATGGCAGTCTATCTGATCAACAGGAGTCTAGCTAGTACTTCAGATGGAGGAATTTCAGAGGAGGTGTGGCCTGATAAGACTGTGAATTATTCATTCTTAAAAGTATTCGGTTGTATAGCATATGCACAGGTGGATCATGAGATGAGAAAGAAGCTTGATTCTAAATCTCAGAAGTGTGCATTCATTGGATATGATGACGATGAATATGGTTATCGCTTATAGGATTATGAGTATAACAAGGTGATTCGTAGCAGAGATGTAGTATTCAATGAGAGCTGTATGTATAAAGACCGAATGGAAAGTAAGAGTGACAATTCAGTGGAGAAAGAGCACTTGGAGTTGGATGAGTCACGAGATGGGATGGATCCCATGGATAAAAAAAATGAAGAAATACCTACATCTAAAGGAGAAGAAATGCCTATACCTGAGAATACACAAGTTTCAGATGAGACCGAAGAGGAAAGAGAGCCATTGACTGAAGTAGATGGTTTCAGTACTTTATCAGAGAGTGTTCCCACTTTGAGGAGGAGCACGAGGATAAGCAAGCCAACCCAAAAACTGTCTTTCTTCATATCATGTTTTGTATACTGATGTAGGTGAACCAGAGAGTTACCAAGAGACTATGCAGGATAAATTTCGTCTTAAGTGGGAGCAAACCATGCCTGATGAGATGTCTTCTTTGGAGGAGAATCACACATGGGAATTGGTGAAGTGACCGGAAAAGATGAAAGTATTGCATAATAAGTCGGTATACATGTTAAAACATGAGGCAGGAGAGACACAAAGGTTCAAGGCTAGACTTGTGGTGAAGGGATACGGTCAGAGAAAAAGTATTGACTTCAATGAAATATTTGCACCTGTTGTCAAGATGACTTCTATCAGAACAATACTAAGTATTGTAGCTGTGAAAATATTGTATTTAGAGCAACTCAATGTGAAGACTGCTTTCCTTCATGGTGATTTGGAGGAGGAAATATACATGGAATAGCCGGAGAGATATGAAGTTAAAGGTAAAGAGAATTGGGCATGTCGACTGAGAAGAAGCTTGTATGGATTGAAATAGGCGCCGAGGCAATGGTACTTAAAGTTTGACAAGTTTATGTTGGATTCGGGTTTTGTTAGAAGCAATTCAGATCATTGTGTATATCTACAAAAGTTTAAGAATGGTAACTTTATTATACTTACTTTGTATGTAGATGATATGCTTGTCGCAGATACATGCATGAAGAAAATTAATGATCTGAAGAGAAAGCTGGCAGGAAGATTCTCTATGAAGGAAATTGGTGAGGCTAAACAGCTTCTTGGAATGCAAATTACTCGAGATAAGAAAAACAAGAAATTATGGTTATCTCGAGAGGGGTACATCAAGAAGGTGTTGGAGAGATTCAAGATGGAGAATGCGAAACCAGTAATTATAGCTCTTGGTGGTCAATTCAAACTGTCAAAAGAATAACGTACTAAGACAGATGAGGAGACGAGATACATAGAAAATGTGCCTTATTCATCGGCCATTGGGAGTCTCATGTATGCAATGGTGAGTACAAGACTAGATATTGCACATGTAGTGGGAGTAGTGAGTAGATTCATGAAGAACCCTGAAAAGGAACATTGGCAAGCGGTGAAGTGGATTTTCAAGTTTTTGAAAGGTACTTCAAAGTATTGTTTATGTTTTAGGGGTGATAACATTGATGTACAAGATTTTGTGGATTCGGACCATGCGGATGATAGAGACAATGGCAGGAACACCACAGATTATGTCTTTATTGTAGGAAGGACAGTGGTAAGCTGGATTTCAAGATTATAATCAATCATTGCTTTATTTTCGACAGAAGCTGAGTATGTTGCAGCTGCGGAAGCAAGTAAGGAGTTTATTTGGTTGCAGTGATTGATGAGTGAGTTGGGTTTTGATAGAGTGGATTGCAGCTTATTCAGTGATAGTCAAAGTGCAATTCATCTTTCTAAGAACTCAACGTATCATTCACTGACTAAACATATTCACTTGAGATATTATTTCATTAGATCCTTGTTAGAGAATGGCCAATTGAAGTTGGAGAAGATTGAGGATAGTAAGAATCCTGCAGATATGTTGACAAAACTGTTTAATGGAAAAAAGTTGAGCTATTGCTCAACTTTGGTGTATTTGTGTTGAATACTGAAATTGAGACTTTAAACGATCGAGGTAAAAACTTTGGACACTAGAATTATCATGTATAGAGATTACAATTTTTGCAATTAGTCTCCAAATGGGAGATTGTTGCTAATAGAGCCCATTACCGCAGCGGGTTTTGGTACACCGAAATGGGTCCAAAACCGGTCCAAACCCGTTATGATATAATATAAATATGGGGTTGCGGTGCTAGGGTTTGTAAAAGCCGAAAAAAGGAGCCGAAAGTTTTTTCTCTTGATTTTTTCTGGGCGGCTGTTTGTACCAGGAGAGAGAAACGGTGGCGGCCTAAAGCAAGGCCGAAAGCAAGAAATTATTTGAGGCAAATAATTTGGAGGGCTGCTATGTTGTGTGTTCGGCCCGGTAGAACAGGAAAACAAAAGGCAGTGGCTTTTCTTTGGGTTTCTTCGGCGGCAAAAGCAAAGAGTAAAATCACTGCAATAAGAGATTAGGATTTGATCTCAAAATCTTGTGTGATTTTTTTGTGATTTCTCTTGTGGTTGAGAACTAGAAACTTGTAATCTCTTTTGATATAGTGGAAGTTTTTCGATCGTATTCCCATGGACGTAGGCATATTGCCGAACCACGTTAAATCTGCGTGTTCTCTGTCTCTGCTATTTTTCTCTTCGGTTAACTATTTGATTCCTCTGGTTGTTACGTTAGTATTATTTCGCTATTTTTTGCTAACAGTTTGGAGATTTCCACGAAATTTAAAACTTCATAGTAGTCTACATAACATAAGAAAGTTTCTGATAAAACTTTGATACTTCGGAGGGTTTTCTCTACCTTAGCTTAATAAGTATTTAGTCATTCAAATTATTCATTGTGATTTATACCATTAAAATACAAAATAATTTTCCTCAACTCTGACAATTTAAGAGTTTTGATGCAGTAGAAGAGTCCTTCAATATGGTACCAGGGCAACCCAGGTTTCTGTCCAAAATAGACTTTCAACCTGCGAGAGTGTTAAAATACAAAATAATTTTTCTCAACCCTCACCATAATTTTGGAGTTTTTGTACAGTGGAAGGGACCTTCAACATATACGTTCTAAAATTGACATGGACTGAAAATCTCATGAACTGCAATTTTATTTTGTATAAGTGTGGATGATCTAAACATAGATGATCTGTCATATTAAATCATACACAAATATCATATATCAGTTTAAATACAAAGTTTTCATTAAAAAAATTGTCACGCGATCGACTTGCACAAATGATCAAAACTAAGTCTATGAATTTTAATTAATCGCGGTCTAAAGTGCAAGCCAAAGTCCAAAGTTAGTGGAAGATAACAACAGCTGTGCTCAAGTGCTAATTAAGTTGTATGGCAGCTAATCTTATTCTTAATTAGAATTAATTAAGACAATTATATTAATTATTAGCCCCCAACTAGAGACGGTCGGAGAACGGGGCTCAATTCAATGTGATTGGGGTTGTGGTTGGAGATTAGCATCCCAATCATTCAATGCTTATATTATTTACATACTCAATTCTTTAGTTAATCATGATTACATTATTAATTATAAATATTAGACAAGTAGTTTGCCGACAGCTAAGCTATAGAAGCTACAATTTTTTTTTTTCCACACGTGGCGTCGTGGTGCAAGCCCTCACCACATGTGAATGTATCTATTTTTAGCAATTTTATTTCTCTACAATATTTAAATATAATATTTTGGGGCTCAAATTGACTCTAGCGGCATGATAGCTTGCAAGTTGGGAATACTTGTTTATTTTTAAAATAACTATTAAAAAATGGTGATAATAATAAAATAAAGAGAGGAGAGAATTAATATAAGACAAGCTTGAAGCACACGTGTAGAAGAAATTTTTAATCAATTAAATATCAATTTTCTACAATGCTTTAATTTAAAGCAAACATAATCGTACTTCTCTTTTTATAACCAAATGAAATTTTAGTTCCTCACATTAATTATTTGTATTTTAGATATTTGTAAGAGTAATTTATGTAATGAAGAAGAAAAGGTAACGATGATGAAGGTTTTTATCTGCCTTTTTTGGAAAATTTTATACTTAAAATTGCATATAAACTGAGTATGATTTTTTTTTTTTTTTTCCTATAAAGCTTAATTCTGAGTATTATCAAGACAAAGTTCTCTCGAGCTATATGAAGGAAAAAAAAAAACTCTAGTTGTTAGCCAATGAGAATACGATGAAAACATTACATACTTAATATAAAAATTCAAAGTCAGCGCTAATACATTTTCATAATAAATGAAGCGGCTAACAAGATTTTTTTTTTTTAAGGAATTAAAAAAGATTCGTATAGAGAAATTTTATACGAAACTAATACAAGTACATAACCGTTGTATTTGTGAGAGTTCATTCATAGACATGCTTACGTGCCAAACTTTAATCTTTTTTATATAAAATTTTAAATTATAAAAATAAAATTTTTTATTTTTTTAATTTAAAATTTTATTTAAAATAGACCAAAAATTGATCCGTAAATACATCAATTACCTTTCCTGAGCTGGATAACAAAATGTACTTGTTGTATAAATGAGAGAGAGTGTGTGTGCTGGCAATTTGTGCACCACTCGCACACGACATGATCCAAAAGTACCAACTAATTACATTTAGAATATTCTTTAAGAATATACAACTGTCTCTTTCACTGTGCGCATAAGTTGGACTAAGAACCAAGAAGAGGGAATTTCTACAATCGAGAAGAAAAAGGGAATTTCTAGGGTAATTATGTGAAAGGCTATTAATAGTTCAATATGTAGGTAGAGGCTGAAACGGAAAATCTCAATCATACCATAAATGGTATGAAATTCTTGTTTCATGGATGTTAATTTTGTTAGTGGGGTTTTTAAATATCTGTACTTTATATCTTTAAAAATTAGAATATAGTCCCCCACATGTTTATATTTATAATTTAGTCCTCTAAATCTTTTAATTTATCACAATTTAGTCCCCCACCATATTTTTGGTTAGAATTTATCGTTGTACCTCTGAGTTATTTCACTTTAGTCATTCCTTTGCTCTTCTTCCTCTCTTTTTTTTTCTTATTGGGTTATCCTTTCCTTTTTCTCTTCCCTCTCAATTAATTTCTAAAGTGAAGTAACTTAGAAAACCCAATAAAAAGAGGGGAGAGAGAGAGGAGAAGAATAGAGAGGGGAACCCAATAAGAAGAGCGAGGAGAGAGATGAGAAGAATGGAGAGAGGAACCCAATAAGAAGAGGAAGATGAGGAAGAGGAGGAAGAGGGAAGAGAGGACTAAAGTGAATTAACTTAGGGGTATAATGAGAAATTCAGATCAAAAATATGACTGAGGGACTAAATTGTGGTAACTTAAAGGATTTGGGAGACTAAATTATAAATGTGAAGATTTGGGGGATTAAATTCTAATTTTTGAAGATTTAAGGGATAGATTTGCCCTTTGTTAATTATACATGTGGGTTGTGTTCTTGCTAATTGGATTGGATTGGATTGTATCACTGAATGATTTATATAATGAATGATTTATATAGATTCCATTCTTATTTGCAATAATAATAAATGAGACTCCTAGAGTTATCAGGATGAAATACTTTGATGTATGATACTTTCAGATAATATTGTCCTAGTCGATGAAACAGAGTAGAGATAAATGCCAAATAAGTGTTATGAAGGCAAGCTATACAATCATGAGGTTTTAGATTAACAAAGTCCAAATATAATATATGTAGTATAAATTCAATATACAAAAAATCCGAGACTATAGTATTGTGACTAGGATAGCAATTGAGCCGAGCAACCAGTCGACACGCCTGGCCTAGCATGTGCCAGGTATGGCCCGCCTAGAGGCGTGACTAGATCAACTTAGGTGCCCCGGCCCTGGGCTGTGTCTGGGCCTAAGAAATCAGGTCACAGGATGGCCAGGCACGTGCCATCACGAGCACAGCCAGGCACGTGCCGACATGTGGTGCTAGCACAAGCGCAGCCCACCCCCCATGTCCAGCAGCTAAATTAATAATTCCCTTTTTTTCTGCAAAAAAAACCATCCCTAGGGCGAGAATATCCACTGTGGAGGGCTTCTTGCACTTTTGTTCTTTTTCATTTGCAAAGCACCCTTTTCGCTGTTGGAGATGTTTTGCCCAAAAAAAAAAAAAAATATACACTCCCCAATGCTTATAAGGACCTCTCACCATATCATTTCTTATCCTATAAAAAATTTCGAAGGCTCTCTCATCTCTTCTTAATTCTCATACCTTCAATTCTCAAAAATCCTCTCATGATCCAGGCTCTCTCAAAATTCTCAACATCTCAACCATCAAGCTCTAAATCTCAAAAAACTTTTCGGCTCTCAACTTTCAAGGAGTGTTGTTCAGATTTCAAGGTTGAGGAACTTATTTATTCTTTTAAATTTTTAATAATTAAGTTTCATTTTTTAAAATTTGGAATAGATGCAAACCCTATGCTGCTTTTCTAATCAACAATTTGGCCATGCTTTTAGTATTTCTTTAAGTACCGAAGAATATCAAGTTTTATATCAACATCTAACTGACAAGCGTGCTCTCTTCCATTTGCAAAGCCAAATATTGTGATTACATGATTATATTCATTATCAAATGTTCTTATTGAATATACTACTATTCCATTTTTTACACGATGCACCAGCTTATTCTAGAAATTCTAAGTCTAGTATTTAAAATTATTTTAAAATATTTTTTATGATGGTGTTAGAAAGGCTTTGTGCAAAACTTAACAAAAAGTTTATTCTTTACCTAAACATAGTGGAACTTGCATCTAAAAGGCATCACGAAAAAAGCACAATCTGTAATCAACTACAACAAACTCAAATTAGTACTTATAGTAGTAATATAGGTATATTTAGATATAATCGTGTTCTAAATAGACATAATTTAGTTATGTATATCGTTCAAACTATAGACAATTTTTTAGTATGGTCAAAGACTCGATATTTAAAAAATACATAAAAGCAATATATATTCCTAAGCTTTAAAAAGTTTGTAGGAGCAAATTCAAATCCAATATTTGTAAGATTTATGAAAAACAGAAGAAACTTTGATTGTTATAATCTTTTTTGCCTTATACAATTTCTGTTACTTCTTATTGTTGGGAAGATATAAATAGTATAATATGAATTGACTTTACAAGAAAAATTATTGGTTTAAAATTTTTAATTTTGCTCATGCTACCTCGAATTTTAGTCAATCAATTATGCAAGTTTTTACTACCATCAGAATTGAGAGAAAATTTTAGTTCTTTTGATAATTGCTTCTAACAACACTACAACAATTGAGCATTAGAAACATTTTTCAAGACCCACTTTGAACAGAAAATTAATTTATATGTTCTGTGTGTCATATTATAAAATTGTGTATACAAAATAGATTAAAAATAATTAATGTTCCTGTTGTAAAATTTAAAAGTATTATATATTTTATGAGAGTTAACAGTCCAAGAAAATAAATATTCAAATGACTTTATTTGGCCATTAACCTGAAATCTAAGGTTTTATCTGTGAATGTTAGGACCCATTGAAACTTAATATAAGTTGAGTGAATGCCTTTCTTACTAACTTACAATTCAATTATTTACTGATATAACATTATTAAAGTGCTCTAGTAGTGATCACGAATGGATAGTTACAGTATGTATTTGCCCTTCTTTTTGGTAGTTATTGAAAATACAATAAAAATACTTTCTGCAATCTATTATCCAATTACTTATTTAGCACTTTAATATTTTAATTGAAATTAGTGAATTGCTTTTTTAATCTAGAGAAAATGAATTTCTTCAAGATATTATTGGTTATGGAAATTAAATTTGACAAGTAGTTTCAATTTTTTCTTATTTTTTTTTAAATTTTGGAGCCATTATAGATCGTTTTCATATGGTAGCGGGTTTTGAATTTTTAATTCAAGAATATCATTAAAATATTGATAATGATCATAATGTTTTAATTTTACATTCTAATGTGAAGACATGTCAAAATAATATGTTTTCTCTATGTGAAAATCTTTATGGAAATAAACCCCCAAGCTCAATATCCCAACATGTTTTATTTAAAGGTACAAGTGTGAAAAATAAATTAGTTTCTAATTTATTGTCAGCATAGAAAAATAAAGACTCTCACATATAGTTATGAGACTCTCACATATAGAAAAATAAAGACTCTCACATATAGTTATGAGCTTCACTATTTCCGTGCTAGAGCTCCTGCTAAAATAAGGAGAATTATAAAGATTTTGATATTTTATCAAATAAAAATTATAGGGAAAAGATTATCTTGTACTTTTTATAATGACACATGATATACTAAATCAACCAGTACTTATTTCGCTTTCCAACTTTGGGTTCAGAACTTAGAGAATTAAAATCTTGAAGTAACACTTAAAGGAGAGAAAAAGTGTACTATCATAGTATAGGACTATCAGTGTACATGGACATGCTCGTGTCAATATTGATCATGAATATATAAAATTAAGTATGTAAACAAGTATAAATAAATAAATAAACAAACAAACATGATGAAATAATTACTCTATATATCTTGATCATGTATTCTATTAGTTTTAGTCATCATCCAAGTTAATTATAGAAACTGTATTAATGGAGAAGATAACGCTATTCTCGATTGTCGTATAAGTATCCGTACATATCCGAATCTGGGCCTCAATCGCATGATACTGAACCATATCATACTGCTAGGTATTTAATTTACATTTCGTACTATATTACAGTAACGAACATACCATACTCGTTACTAATAATCAATCAGTGATCCAATCTCACCCAGACTGCTGCAGTAAAAGATCTCGGCCCTAACATTGCAATAATACTTATACTCTTATCAATTATATAGTTTCTCTCATCCTCGAGTTCATGATACATGATATACACGACTTATAATGACATCGTGTTATAATTCATTCATTCATATATACAGCTCCATTTCTATTATCCATGATATCATTAACAATTCATTATTGGATCATGTATACACAATATTTCTATATTCCATTATCTTGTCATATCATTATACTCACTATCATGTCCATCACATACCTATCGTGTCAATACAATATATCATTCTAAAACAAGTGTCACATATCATGCTACATGATCGATATTTAATGAAATGATTTAGGTCACCGACCTTATAAATTCTTATTCAATTCGAAATAATGACTGTTAACAATAAAGAGTTAATAATAACAACACATTTAAATAAAGTCACATATCTCTCAATTTGTTCACTACACTATATTTAAACACAATGCCATAATATATTTAAATACAATTCTACAATGTGTCATATCACTATACAATCATCTATACACATTTAAATAATATTTATTTCCAATAATACCTTCGATTGGCAAAGTAAATAATATTAATTAATTTAACCAAAATAAAATAAGCTGACTGTGCCAATAACAGCAAATCTGATACTTGAGGTATCATTACCATTATTATCGCATCACTGTCGTTATCCAAATCATCACAAGGTGTCACGCAGAAATATTGAAAATTAATTAATATAAAATTTTTAAATATACTTTTTATAGGGCTACAAATCAAGTATTTAGGCTTGAGAATATTCTTAGTTTAATAAATATGGTTCATTTTTTATGTTCATTAAATATATACAAATGATAGTAAACTAATTACATTAAATTTCTTGATTTCAAATAAACTTATGCAGCAGATTTCTTGAATTTTTATTTCTTAAGTTATTGAATATACGAGTTGACAACAATAATATATTTAAATAATATTTAATAGTCTGAAATGTTTCAATTTAAAATATAAATTTTTCTGTGAATATTCAACACAATTGCACGATTATAAATGTTTGATGAATCAATATATTTAAATTATATTGTTATAACATCCAAAAAATATAAATATTACAATATTTGTATATGACAAAATTGACCCAATACAAATTTTATTAGGCATGTTTAAAGTTTGACTATCAAATTATCTAAGAATCCGTTTCAATTTACAATATCAATTAATAGTCCAAATATGAGCCGAGCATATTTACAAAATAATAGTCCAAAAAGTGAGTTAAGAATATTTATAAAATAAAATAAATTACGTACTAAAAATATAAATTAAATAAATTTTCACAGAAAAGAATAAATAATAGCAGTGATACTTATATCGAATTTTTTTAGCTCCTTCGATTTTGTGAATTCCCTTTTCTCTCTTTTTCTTTACTTTTAATTTCTTTTCTCTTTCTTTTGTTTTCCAGTGAACTGAAGAACACAGGGTGGAGGAGAAAGTGGTTTGTTTAAACTCTCTGTGAAATATTTTAGTAAGGGCATTTTAATAAATTCAAAATCCATGCCTATTATTTCTTCTCCAAAACAAGACTCCTAACACTCCTATGACCAAACCCTTCCCTGTGATGATAGCTCAAACCAACATAAAGTTCAAAGGTGTGCCCTTACAAATCTAGTTTAGGTTGAGGTGTGTAGAAATTTTTTATTTTTTTTAATATTTTATTATTTATATATCCGGTAAATATTCTTTATATACTACCAAATTAATACAGAATGTAGTACGAAAGGAGATAAAAACTAAAAAATTTTATGTTTTTTATTTCGATATCTAGAATAAGAGAAATAAAATTTTAGAGTAATTTGAAGAATAATTTAATATCATGAAATTAGCAAATTTAAACATATTTTTCTGCTTGCAAGAATTTTTTTAAAAATTTATAAATATTAGAAAACTAATAACTGCAAAAATCTAATATCCAATTGACTTATGGATTTAAAATTACGCTTACCAAATTATTTCGATATCCAAATTGACCCTCGGTAGCCCTAATTTGGCAGGGTCAGACTCAAAGAAATGATACGAGTAGTATGAATTTTTAGATATTACAGGTGATTAGTCAAATATACTAATTTAGGAAGATATCCTAAATTAGTAAGATATGTTATTAAATTAGAAAATTTATCAAATATCATAATTTAGGAAGATATATTAAATTAGTGATATATACTAATATCTCTCCTTAAACCCAAAATAGTTTGAAAGACATCATTTTGAGTTTGAAAACAAGATTATGATGACGACTAAGTGTATGGGCCTTAGAAAGATATCGGCAAACTAATCAGTCAATGAAACTGGGAGAAGACAAGAGTGCCTGCTTGTAGATAATGACGCACAAAATGACAATCGATCTCAATGTATTTGGTGCGCTCATATAAGACATCATGGTAAGCAATCTAAACAGCAGTATAATTGTCACAATAATAAGAGTACTGGAGTTCTGAAATACACCCATTTCTGGAGAAGCCAACGAATCCAAAGAAACTCAGAAGTAGTGTCAACAAAAGTGTGATATTCGGCTTCGGTATTAAAGTAAGTAATAACAGTTTGCTTCTTACTCGGTCAAGAAATATGAGAGTCACCTAGTAAAACAGAAATCTAATGATGGATTGTCGATTGGTAGGGTCGCCTACCCAATTAGTATCAGAGTAAACCTGCAATTGCAATGATGAGTGGGATGAAAATATAGCCCATGGAATAAGGTGTCCTTCATATAGCGTAGGATGCGAAGAACTGCAGCATAGTGAATAGAGCGTGTGATAGCCATAAACCAGTTAATGAGATGTACGACATAGGCAATATCTAGCCTGCTAATAGTGAGGTAGATGAGACTCCTAACAAATTATCGATGAAAGGATAGCATCGTAAACGAGCTTACTGTTAGTAACACGAAACTTCATGTTAAACTCAAGAGGACTATCAGCCATCTTACAATCAGTCAAATCAGCACGAGAAAGAAGATCAGAGGAATACTTGACTTGTGTTAAATAGTAACCATCAGATGTAAAAGTAACTACTAAACCTAAACAATAACTAAGAGAGTTAAGATCTTTCATCTCAAAATGCTGACATAAAAACTGCTTAAGCTAAAAAACTGTAGAATTGTCATTACCAGTAATAATCATATCATCAATATAAACAAGCAAAATAGTAATTCCAGCACCAGTATGATGGGTAAAGACAACAAAGTCGTGTGGGCTAGAGACAAAACCAAGTTGGCTAATAGTGAAACTGAACTTGACAAATCAAGCATGCTAAACTTGCTTGATCCTGTACGAGACACGCTTAAAACGACAAAACTTACCAAGAGAATGAAGATATCCTTGAGGAGGCTACATATAGACATCCTCAGCTAGATCACTATACATGAAGACATTCTTTGCATCCATCTAAAATAAAGACTATTGGTGAGCAGAGACAACAACCAGGAGAGAACTGACAAATATAATGCAAGCAACTGGGGGAAATGTCTCCTCATAATTAATACCATACTCTTGAGTATAGCCCTTGGCCACAAGACGAGTTTTGTGCCGCACTGGAGACCTATCAGAATTAGTTTTGAGCTTGTAGACCCATTTGTTGCTAATGATAGTCTTATCTGGAGGCTGATCAATCAAATCTCTTGCATAAATCTTATGAAGAGAATCCAGTTCTTCGGACATAGCTTGCTACCAAAGAGGGTTATAACTAGTCTCACGATAAGTGCGAGGCCTGCGAAGAGTAACAAGAGTATAAAAATAATGATAATCAGTGAGACGGGTAGGGAAATCTCTAATCCTAGAGGAACAACGAATATCCAAACTGGTAGAGGACTCAGGGGTATCAGACGTAATGGATGGACCAACAGATGGTGTAAACTGAGGGAAGTCAGATACAATAGCAAGATCAACGGACGATTCATAGTCATCAAAAACTGATGTTGAGTAACCGCCTGATGAGCTTTCTGTACCTGTATTTGAAGGAGAGTCTAGGAAAATATCATTGTGTGGAGTTAGTGAAAATAGAGCTAGCAAAAGAAAGTCTAGAGGAGATGTGGGAAATACCGGTGAAATTTTGTACTTCCAAAACTGAATAAGGTGGGAGATATGAAGACATTTAGTGACAGGATCATACCATCGATAACCTTATGTTCAATGTCATAACAAAAAAGAAGACGAGAACGTGGCTTAAGTTTAGTACACTCATGAGGTTCAGTCATCACTGGTTCAGGTGGAAGTTCCCATCGAGTGGAAGACACATAATTAGATGACTCATCGAGTGTATCCAAAAATAAATTCTCATCAACTAAACCATTTAACTCATCAAATAATTCCTCCTCCTGGTGCTCACTGGATAACCCTTGAATCATATTCACTTCTAGGGGCTCGTCATGAGGATCACTCGGTTGGCACCCTAGATTGAATATATTCAAGTCAAGTATCATGTTTCCAAAGGAAAGTCTCATTGATCCACTCCGAAAATTAATAATAGCATTAGAAATGGTTAGGAATGGACATCATAAAATAACTGGGATACAACGCTGTAGATCCACCACAGGTTGAGTTTTAACTGGGATACAATGCTGTAGATCCACCACAGGTTAAGTTTTGAGAACTATGAAATCGACTGGAAAAATAAACTCCCCAATCTTAATCAAGATGTTCTCAATCTCTCCCATAGGCTTTTTCACAGATCTATCGGCTAGCTGTAACGTAATATTTATAGGTCTCAACTCTCCCAATCCTAATTATTGATATACTGAATAAGGAAGCAAATTGACACTCGATCCTAAATTTACTAGAGCCCTTTCAATCACTGTAGTTCCTATAGTGCAAGAGATAGTAGGACTTCCAAAGTCTTTGTACTTCACATGTACAGACTGAGAGAGGATGTTAGAGATGTTAGCAGTTAGGAAGACTTTCTTAGGAATATTTGTTGTTCTCTTCTTGGTGCATGAATCCTTTAACAATTTTGCAGAAGCATGTACTTATTGGATTGCATCAAGAAGATGAACATTGATCTTAACTTGTTTAAATAACTCAAGAATGTGCTCAACCTGAGAAGAATTTTTCTTCAATCGATTTGGATAGAGAGCCTTCAGCTTATAAGTATGGTCGATAGAAGGATCATATTTAGAGGGGTCAGACTTCTCTATCGTGCTAGTGGGTGGATCCTGGAATGATGATGATAATGATGACGAATCTTGAGGTGATGATGAAATCGTGGAATAAGAGAGTGTAGCCTACCGTGCACTAGGAGTGGAATCAGGTGGCATGGCTACATGATTGTCAACCATCTTGCCAGATCGAAGTGTGTGAATGACATTAACTTGGTCGACATGTGACTGATTAGAGTTTGAGGAACTGAGTTAGGGTTTATTAAAGGTTGATTTGGGAAGGTACCCTTACCACATTAACTCATTTAACTCACTAATTGTCCACCTGCTGCTCTAAGTTCTTAATTGGTTGAGAGTTCACGAGTAGGTACTGATCTGTTTTTTGAATAAAATCAGTTGACACTTTCATGAGATTTTGCATATATGTGTTAAGGTTGTACGAGGACTTGAGAAGATTTTTAACGTTCTTTTCAAGTGACTGTAGTCGTTTTTCTTGATCATTATTAGACCCCTGTTGTGGATGTGTATGATTAAATGCAGCTGGTCTATTCTGGTTATTTCCTTTATTTGAAGCATTTGAGTGTTGATAAGCACCCATATTTGGTCTTGGAAATTGACCATTGGTTGGAAGTTACATGTTAGGGTTCGGAGCTTCCTGATATTGCCCCTAACTCCAAGAGAGATTTTGATGGTTTCTCCAACCAGAATTGTATGTAGGAGCGTATGAATTATTCATGGGTCTTTAATATAATACGCTAGCCTACTCAAGTGTGCATAGGATTCATTAACCGTGGACACTCCTCCATAACGTGATTTGGAGTTAAAACATATGAGACTTTGTATTTGATTGACTTAACCCACTGATGGAGCACTAGGAGTCTCTGATGCCTCAATTCTCTGCATAAGGGCTGTAATCTTAGTCTCGGCAACTATCAAGCTGTCGATGCTATGAATCCCACCCTTGTGTGTAAAAGTTGATGCATTAGGTTTCTTAGCGGGACTCTCTCACTGCATAGTTTTCCATGATAGGTCCGCAAGGAAGTCCCACGCTTCATCCTTATTCATTCTCAGGAACTCCTCCTGACATATGGACTTAAAAAGAGTTTTGGATGTGTAACCGAGTCCTTCATACACGATTTGACACAACCACCACTTTTCTATCGCATGGTGGGGGCACTGAGCTAATAGATCTTTAAACCGTTCTAAGTATTTCCAAAAAGATTTTTCCGGCACTTGACGGAATTGATTAATTTGATTCTGAATTTTTGCCGTCTTGTGCGTGAAATAATACTTCTTCAAAAACACCATGACGAATTTATCCCAATTAGTAATTGAATCAGTAAGTATACTGTACAACCACTTCTTGGTATTATCTTTGAGAGCGAATGGAATAAAGCGGAGCTTAATTGCATCCTCTGATAAGTGTTGCGGTTTAATCATCATGCACTCTTCCTGAAATTCACTGAAAAAGAGATATGCATGCTCAGAATCAGAACCAGTGAATTTATGAAGCATGTTGATGTACTGCGACTTTAATTCATAGTGTTTACCTACTGCATGTGGAAGTTTGATGTATGATAGTAGTGATGTGCGCAACGAGTAATATCGATCCTTAAGGATCGAAATTAGTTGGCTATCTTATCTCCCATGAACAAATCTGATCTCACTAGTCGACCAAATTGATTACGAGTCCAATGTGGCATGAACCAGCAACCATGAGTAGATGCGTGAATTTTCTAAATTAATGTAAGAAGTGGGGTATGGTGAAGATAAAACAGTGGAAGAGATATAATAAAAGAAAAAATGTAATTCCTACTATTTCGATCTTTTTTAAAAAAAAAAATTACAAAACCAAAGAACCAAAATACAGAACTGGAGAAAAAATGGGCTCAGGAATCACTTGAGCTGTCGCTATTTGGCGGTTCTTGCCACCAATTAGCGGCAGAACCAAAGAGATTGTCTCACTAGTTTCTGCTACACAACTTTGAAGCTCCTTTGATCCCTTTTATCTTCCTGTATCTGCACTTTCTGATTCCTGCACACTCAACACACACTGTTAACCCATAAAACGTTAGAAAAATCAAAAAAACACCAGCGATCCTCGGCAATGACACAAAAAACTTGATATGAAATATCTACTGCAAGTGCATAGTGTTAGTTATAGCGCTAATAGGTCACTCCCACCGGGATCTAACATGTTTTGCAATCTTACTAATTCTAGTATTTAACGAGCTAACTATGGTCTAGATTGATGAGATTTGCAATTCTAATTAGCCTAGGATATGGGATCCATTAGTTCACAACCAAATATTATCATTCGTCTTTCTTCTTTAATAAAAATCTGATATTTTAGTTTAATTCCTACTTAAAATATCCTAAGTATGAACTATCAAGTGGTGTGCAAGTATAATCCATCAAATAAATTACTTTTTATAGAGATAAACTAAATCGTTAAATAAATTCAATAAAATAAATAAAAACCAGCAACTCCAAATCCTAACTAAGTATAAGCTATCAAAATACTTAAATTAAGCATAACCTATCAAAGTTTTAATCTACGATTTCTTGTATTTTTATTACTTCATAGGAAAATCCTATCTTTGTTTATTTTAATTTTAGAAAGAATAAAAATAGATTAATATGAGGTTGATCTCTAGCTTCATCTATATCCTATGACTAAACTAATTAACTACTCATACTCCTAATTGAAAAGATTCTATTTTCCCTAAAAAAACGATTAAAGTTTATACTAGAAAGCAAGATAAATCATCTAGAAAGAAATTAGAAGAAAATTACCTAAGAAATAATGATAAACAGAAAAGAGTACCTCTGGAGTTGGTATGGCGGCCGTTACCCTTTAGCAAATCCTAATTTATTCAATAAAATTCGAATACAAAATTACATCATATTCCCTAGATTACAAGGATATGGCCAATATATAGGTTTTGGAGAATTAAACCCTAATTTGAGTACAAGTGGGAAACTACAAAATTATCCAGAGTGGGCCCCATGGAGCCACCAATTAGCGGCAAATGTGCCAAATAGCGGTAAAAGTTGCTCTTCTGGGCTTTAACTTTCTTCTACATTAATCTTTTTTTCTTTTTCTTTGATTGGATTGACTGTATTGATTTTTGACTCTTTGCAATATTATGGTCTTGTAGTTTTGCTCACTTTTAACTATTTTCTGGACTTGATTCCTAATCCGACTCTGAATTTATGTCATCTCCTTGTAGAAATAGGTTTACCTAAAAATATACTAAAAATACCAGAGTAGTATTATTTAAATACAAAAATAGATAATATAGATGCTATAAATATTCAATATATGGCTCTCATCAGATAGCCATGAAGCTCAATTTTAAAAGCATAAAACAAGGCTTTCTAATCCCAAGTACCTGGTCCAAGAGGTCGGAAGGCTATGAATTCTTTGGATGGTTGACCTGGCTACCCAAAATATATTTCTCATGTAATGGAGAATAGATGAAACTTTTAGATCCTATCATGCTCACCAAAATGTGGATTCAAGGGATTCAAGCGCATCTCATCAACAATATCTAAGCATTTTATAGCAACCTTCCAACTTTTTAGATGTATAGTCCTCTTCTGATTACGAATGAAAATTGTTATATTTTCTATCTATTTTATGCACTCTAATCTGTTTTTGATATTTAATATAAGAAATTAATAAATTATTATGCATATTATTCCGATTCTCTACTTAAGTGTTTTATTGCTTTAATATAGTGTTTTAAAATCCTTTTGAAGGGTCTTTGATGCAAGGAAACAAAATGCGTAGCGTGTATGCATTCACGAAAGTCTAGCAGCAATTCTACTATAGGTCTATCAACAACTTCTAGGGCTGTCGGTGGGCCCTCTAAATTTTTTTACTGTAATCTCTACCTGAGAAGGGTTATTGAAGTAGTTGTTGAAGCTACTGTCGATAGCCTAATGACCAGCTAGTATAGTAGTTATAATTTTAAGGTCAGATTTTTTATAGATACGATCAGAACTAGAAAAATTATATAGTAAAAACTTATAGAGCTCTGAATTATTTTTTCAATGACACCAAAATCAACTCAATCAGAGTTCAAACGTAAAATTTATGATTATTTTACTGAAGTGCTACGTAGCAGAACTAGCAGTTCAAGGTGCGAAAATCACATTTCTTACTCGTATTTGGACTCATCTTGTACTCCGTTTTGGACTCTAATTTTAGACATTAAGATCTATTGGTAATGAATCTAAAGGATAGTATTGTTTAGGTTTTTCTTAGGGGTTTATAAACTCTATAAATAGAAGAGGATGAGCCTCCCTGTAAAGAATCTTTTGTATCTCTCTTCTTTTTCTTTTGAATAAAAATTATTCTTTTTCAATGATAATTGGCTAAATTTTTGGTAAAAAGTGGATGAAAATTCTTTAGCTCTTTAAGAATGGTTTGCATCATCTTTCCATTCAACATTAGGCACTTCGAGATTAAATCTTGAATAATTTAGCTACTGCCCAAATTTCATGGATTGGAGAACGAGAGCCCCTACTTACATCTTCAAGAGTTCGAGGGAGCCTGCGTAACCATAAATCTACATAATATAGAATAGATGAAGCCCAGATTATTTCTTTTATCTTTGAAAGACCGAGTGAAAACTTGGCTCCACTCCTTACTTCTAAGTCCTATTGGTCGATGGGACGAAATGCTGAAAGAGTTCCTAAAGAAATTCTTTCTAGCACAGCAAACTAATTATGTACGAAAACAAATTGTGACTTTTCGGTGAAAAGAGAGAGACTTTTTTCGAGTGTTGGAAAAGATTTAAGAAACTTTTAGTATCTTGCCCACATCATGGGTACGAGAAATAGAGAACTATCACCACATTCTATTAGAATCTAAATTCAAGTGCTAGACAATTTTTGAAGACCATGTACAATAGAGACTTTTTGAGCAAAGATGCTAAAGAAGTATAGGACAATTTAGACAGGCTTGCTAAAAGTTTCCAAGAATGGAAAATAGAGAATGCAATTAAGAGAGATTAATCAAAAACTATCATGATAAATTGAGATATGATCTCTCGTCCTAGTGAAGCAGATGATAAAAAGGCCTAGTTGATTTATCTTACTAAAAAAGTTGAAGATCTGATATCTACCAAGTCTGAATTTGTTAGAACTATAAAACATGTAGAGGATTCATGCAATATCTATACTTTGAAAGGCATACTACTCTTAATTGTCCAACTCTATTGACTTTTAGGGAAGCTCTTCATGAGCGGGCTAATGTGCTTAATACTTTTCCCCGATCTAACAACACTCCATATTCAGATATGTATAATTCAGGTTGACGAAATCATCCATATTCTTGGTGGAATCCAATAACTGCTCAACAATTTTTTATACCATCAAATGCATCTCTGCCCCTTGTAAATTAGCATCTCTCTGCACTGTCATCATACATCAAGAATCTTGAAGAAAATATAAATCAGGTAACACAATCTCAATAGTAGATATTTCAAATGTTTGTGCTCCTCAAGAAGTGTGTCTATCCATATGAACAATATTTATGGATTTTATCACAAACATGAACTAAGTAATTGAACATTTATGCATCATGAGGCATAAACGTTCATATAAACAGTGAGTGCTTGTAAGTACAAAAAAAGATTAAAAGTGATGAAAATGATTCCTATAAGTTTGATTGAAATGTGAACCTTGATTGGCTCATTTACATGATCACAAGGATGAATAGGAGTCGAGAGTTAGATGTATATACGATAAGATTTAAGTAATTATGATAGGATAATAAGAATATTGTATTAACGATAAAAATTCTAAGATTGAAAGCTTTTGAATTTCCATTTGAATCTCTAAATTGAGCTTGATACGGAAAAGAAATGAAAAGCATTTTCTCTTTTTTTATTTTACAATTATCCTTATTATTTATTTTATTTCTTTTGTTAAATTACTATTTCTTGATATTTGTGGATAACATCGCCAAAAACTCTCATGAGATAATACTCAGCTACTAGAATAAGTTAGGGGTTCAAACGTTTATTGTACGTGCTAAGCGCAATCATGATTCCTACAAAAGTCAATTAGGATTTCTTTTTTTTCCCTTTCAGTTAGGGATATTTTATTTTCTTAATTTGATAATTTTGCTAGGGACTAGTAAAACTTAAGTTGGGGTGTGATTGTGAGTGAAAAATGTTATATTTTGTATATATTTTGTGTACTTGTAATACAATTTTAACGTTTAATATGAGAAATTAACGAATTAGTATGCATATTATTATAATTTTATACTTGAGTGTTTTATTGTTTTAACTTGTAGTTTACAATTTTTTTGAAGGATTTTGGATGTGAGGAAAAAAAACAAGGAGCATATATGGGGTCAAGAAAAGTCTAGCAACAATTCTAATATAAGGCTATTGACAGCTCCTTGGTAGGACTATCGACAGCCCCTCTAAGTTTTTGACTGTAATCTCTACCTAATAAGTGCTTTGGAAGCAACTGTTGAAGTTGTTGTCGATAGCTCAATGATCAGCCAGTGGAGTAGTTGCCATTTTAAGCTCAGATTTCTTATAGATATGATTAGAAGTAGAAAAATTTGTATACAAAGGAGTTCTAGAGCTCTGAAATATATCTAATGGCATTAGAATCAGCTCAATCAGAGTTCAAACTCAAAAGTTATGACCATTTTACTGAAAAACTATGCAATAGAACTAGCAGTTTTAAGGTGCAAAAATCACGTTTCTTACTTGTATTTAAGGTGCAAATATCAAGAAAAGCAAAAATATTTTTTCTCTTTTTTTATTTTACAATTATCCTTATTTTTTATTTTATTTCTTTCGTTAAATTCCTATTTCTTGATGTTTGTGGGTAACATCGCCAAAAACTCTCATGAGATAATACTCATCCACTAGGACAAGTTAGGGGCTCAAACGTTTAATGTACGTGCTAAGCGCAATCATGATTCCTACAAAAGTCAATTAGGATTTCTTTTTTTTGCCTTTTACTTAGGGATATTTTATTTTCTTAATTTGATAATTTTGCTAGGGACTAGTAAAATTTAAGTTGGGGTGTGATTGTGAGTGAAAAATGTTATATTTTGTATATATTTTGTGTACTCGTAATCCAATTTTAACGTTTAGTATGAGAAATTAATGAATTATTATGCATATTATTATAATTTTATACTTGAGTGTTTTATTGCTTTAACTTAGTAGTTTACAATCTTTTTGAAGGATTTTGGATGTGAGGAAAAAAACAAGGAGCATATATGCGGTCAAGAAAAGTCTAGCAACAATTCTAATATAAGGTTATTGACAGCTTCTTGGTAGGACTATCAACAGCCCCTCTAAGTTTTTGACTATAATCTCTACCTAATAAGTGCTTTGGAAGCAACTGTTGAAGTTGTTGTCGATAGCTCAATGATCAGCGAATGGAGTAGTTGCCATTTTAAGATCAGATTTCTTATAGATACGATCAGAAGTAGAAAAATTTGTATACAAAGGAGTTCTAGAGCTCTGAAATATATCTAATGGCATTAGAATCAGCTCAATCGGAATTCAAACTCAAAAGTTATGACCATTTTACTGAAAAACTATGCAATAGAACTAGCAGTTTTAAGGTGCAAAATTCACATTTCTTACTTGTATTTGGACTCATTATGTACTTGATTTTGGACTCTAAATTTGGCCATTGAAATCTACTAGTTACGAATATAAAGGATATAACTGTTCAGGGTTTCTCTTAGTAGTTTATAAATTCTATAAATAGGAGAGGATGTGCCTCCCTATGAAGAATTTTTTGTATCTTTCAAAAATATTACTCTTTTTCATTTTAAGAATATTACTCTTTTTCAATGATGATTGGCTAAATTCTAGGTAAAATATGGATGAGAATTCTCTAGTTTTTCAACAATGATTTGTCTATTCTTTTATAATTTTGATTTTTAGATTCTTATTATTTTACATGATTAATAATTATAGTTTTGCTATGTATTTAAATATTCTATCTTTTAGAGCTTGATTTGTGTTTTTTTTAGAGATTCATATCATAATTCTAAATATAGTTTATTGATTAAATACATGGGATTATAATAATATGATTATGAAATAAAAAGATCTAATTTGTTTCTTATTTCTTATTTAATATTTGATTGGTTATAATCTTTGTGTATATTTGAAATGGTTTATCTTTTGGGATATGATTCGTATTTTTTTAAAATAGGAATTCTGATCATGATTCTTGATATATATTATTGGTGGATATATAGGGTTATGATAAGTTAAATATAGCTAGAAAGATCAAAAAGATGATTTCTAATGCTTGGACAATCAAAAAAGAAAACAAGAGATGAATTTGACACGTTAATCACTTTTCTTATTATTTTCATATTATTAAATAATTACTCTTTTTCTTACTCTTATTCTATCAACTCGTATTTTTCAACACCAAACTATCCCTATAGATTCAATATCGGACTTACCGAGACTATATTACTTTTCGATCTCTTCCATTTGGAACTGCACGATTTAGATTCGATCATCTTCCACTATACAATTTAAAAACTTGCTTTCTGTGGCAGGGAAAGAATTGAGTTCATGACAACTTAGGAATAACAAACTATGAATTCCTCTCTTCTCACTTTGAGTAAGTATAATAGTTGATCGTGTTGATGAGCAACAAAAGTCAAATTTAAAAAAAAAAATATTTCCTGGTGCTAAAATAGGGAGCATGAGATTATCCCTAGGTATGGAGCAATGTTAAAATAACATGTTATGAAGCTTATTATGTTGCGTTATGAAACCTAACAAGAAGCCAACGTTACTTAATAGCCGAAAATAATTCAATGCACCATAATGGCGCATTTTTCTATTATTTTACATTAAGCTATGTTAAATTACGTTATGTTACGTTATTTACAATAATTTTTTAAATAATCTTTATATTGATGTCGATTATTTATTTTGATTGTTAACGAATTGCAATAATTTTTTTACTTGACTTATTGTTTGCTAATTTGATTTATTGTAGTATTGTTAACTTGCTAGTTTGTAATTATATCCTTATTTACTTGTTATAATTCAATTCAAATTACTAAAATTTCTTACTTGCTGATTAAATTGTGTTCTCAACTAATCTAAAATAAATAATTAGAAATAATATTATAAACTATAAATTACAATAATGATAATTATTGAAAATAAATTTGATCTTTTTTTGTTTAGATGATAACTGAAATTATGACTATGAATGTAATATAATTATGAAGATAAATATGAGAATTATTGTGAAACTTGTTAGAAATTTAGAATTAATACTGGGATATAAAATATTTTTATATTTTTCTTTTATAATTTTTTAATTCAATTTCAATTTATAAAATTTATTTTATATAGTTTTATATTTTTTAATTAAATAAATAGAAAATTAAATAACATACGTTATGCGTTACGCTATATGTGATATAAACTAATAGAGACAAAATATTACGTTATCATTATCGTTATTTTAAACATTGGTATGGAGATAGGAAATCTTTTTTCAAGTAAAGAATAAGCTGTAAATATATATAAACACTCCTTCCAAGGAGTGGGGAAAGGATTTTTTTATTTTTTTATTCCGAAAGGCTCTATTATTGATTGAAAATTCAAGACTCAAGATCAAAGATCCAGTAGTTTATAATGGACTGTCAACAACTACTAAAACCTCCCGTCCAAGGAGAGGGAATTGATTTCTTTTTTACTCCAAAATGTTTTGTTGTTGGTTCATGATTCAAGAATCAAGATTTAAGATCCAGTAGCTTTAACTTAGTAAAAAAAGATGAGAGCGTTTTAAATGACTTTTCCTTTTTTATGTAAAAGATTATATCGAATGACCGACTCTTCGTTTGAGGATATAGGATAGGTATTCATCTCAATCTAACATTGTGTATGTAATTTTTGCATATCTGACTTTAGTTGGAGCTAAGGTTTTTTCTCTTCCTTTCTCTCTTCTACCCTATCCGCCTTGAGGCCTCGTTTACACGTATTAAAGCTTTTAAGTGATTAAAAATGGATGGAGGCACGAGTGTTGTTCTTCCTATCCTTAAAGTATGACTATATTTTATTGGAGTCAGGCTAAAAGGTGCTCTTTTGAAATTTTTAAAAGCCAAACTTGTACTCTTTCCATGTCCGTAATGGAGGAAAAATCATATTCATGACGAAAATTTAACTTTCTGATGCCTTTTTTTTTTATATAAAGGATAATCACCCGAAATTCTTCTGGTGAGCTAAACACATTGTAAAACTCCCATCACCTCATATTTTTTGTCTTACCGCTTCGAACTGGACCTATTTAACTTTCCTAGTCTTATGGACATGCTTATAAGGAAAGGAATTGTATTCTACTACTTTTTTGCCTTTTAATTTGTTAATACAAGTTTTCATTTGCTAATAATCTCTACTATGAATAGTAAATACTTTATTGGCCTTATTATTACAGGTTTTAAATCTGGACAGAGATCGGTCTAAGTACTAAATTCAAAATGTTAAATAGAATGTGACGGGTACTTGGACCCGTCCATTCTTAGTCATGTTCTAAGTATGACTTATGAGTTCTTCTCATGTCCGGCTGTATCAACAAAATTTGGGAGTTTCCAAAGGAGCATACAACTTTTTCTAGTAAGCCTACTATCTAATATATTTTTTGTCCGAACAATTCTTAGAAAATAGACTCGCTAGAAAAAATGTGGTGCTCATTTGGAAACTCCCCAAAATTTGCTTCCCTCCGCATTCAAACCCACTCAAGACCAGACCCAAACGCATTCCTGCCGACGGCGGGCCCCAGAACTGACGTGTCAGCGACGCAGACAAGCTCTCCGTTCGAAAGGAGGTAAAAAAAAGATCCCGAGCCGAAGCCAGGCTCTTAAGTTATCCCTGCGGGACACCACATCACCAGCTTCTCCGGAAACGAGAAACCGCGGGGAGGAAGCTGCAAAATATCGTGGCGGTTCGTGGATTTAAAATACCAACGCAGTGCCTATCTTCTCTTCCCCCCTCGGCTTCTCAACTCCTCCTCTGTTGTGGGAAGCAAAATCTTAAAAAAATTGGAAAATAAACAGTAAAGAAGGGCTTTTAGAGAGAGAGAGAGAGAGCGAAGTGATGGAGAGGCCGTCAAGGTTCAAGAGGGCGTGCGTGTTCTGTGGGAGCAGCCCGGGGAAGAAGCAGAGCTACCAGCAAGCTGCAATCGAGCTAGGCCATGAACTCGTCAGTCTCTTTTCAGCACAAACGAAAAAAAAGTGAAATGTTTTGTTAATTTAATAATTTACAGCTAATCTAACTGTGTTGTGATTCAGGTGAAGAGGGACATAGACCTGGTTTATGGTGGTGGGAGTATTGGGCTCATGGGCCTCGTCTCTCAGGCCGTCTATGACGGCGGCCGTCATGTCCTTGGGTACTCTCTCTCTCTCTCTCTAAAATTTTAAGGAGAAGGATTTGCTTTCATTTAAAATTTTCTAAATTTTGCTTAATTTCCTGTGGCAGGGTGATTCCCAAGACTCTTATGCCCAGAGAGGTACGTACGGCACATTTGATTTTATTTCACATTATTTTTTCTAATTTTAGCTAGACTGACTTGTCTCCTTCCTGCATAGCAAAAGGCTAGCTTACCAAAAATAGAGTTTATGTTATTACCCTTTTTGAGTACCTGTATCAAGCACCTTATGGTTCTTTTTTTAACTTGCAAGTGTTGGTATTTATGTAATTTCTTGTTGTTCTAATCCCTGGAGCTATGTTTGTGATTCTATTGTCTTTTTTTGTCTCTCTCTCTCTATATATATATATATAGTTACTATCTAATTAAACCAAAGCAGAGTCATTAGACCCTTTCTGTCTTTTTTTTTGGCTTAAAATAGGAATTTGATGTTGCTAATACTCAATTATGTTTGGAAATATCTAAAATGCTTTCTTTTCTTGAGAAGCGTCTTTTTTGGGATTCAGGAAAGCTTTGTTGTTGTCTGGCAGTGAAATATTACACACAAATTCATATTAAAGAAATTGTAACCTCTGAGCCAGAGACTTGAAGCAAAATATGTTTTTTGAACTAAACGATGACAAAATGTATGATCCCATTGATTGATTGATTGTTGTATTTGTCCAGATAACTGGAGAGACTGTAGGAGAGATCCGTGCCGTATCAGGAATGCACCAAAGGAAGGCTGAGATGGCTCGACATGCCGACGCCTTCATTGCTCTGCCAGGTATCATCATTGTATCACAATGGCAAAGCCTGCTACAATTATATATATATATATATATAAACATTTAGAATCTAGACAGTTGAGACGCGATGAATGGTAAAAATAAGAGAGACTGAATCTAGACGTTCTTAAAGTACTTACTAGGCATGATGTGGAGCTTGAAGCCGTGGCCCATTTCATTGATGATCAAATATTATTCTCATTGTCTCTCAACCCAACTGAAAAATTTTTAACTGTTGCTTCATTCATGCATCAGAGTTTAGCTAGGGCATGGCCCGTTTACTGCTTGATTCCATGTGGCCTATTAAAGCACCAACTGTTTGATTCAGAGATGACGATGATGAACAGTGCAAACTAATGTGTTTGAAACTGAATTTAGGTGGCTATGGGACACTGGAGGAGCTCCTTGAAGTTATCACTTGGGCTCAGCTTGGGATCCATGAGAAGCCGGTAAAATAATAACTAACTTAGAAATCCATGGGAAAATTAATTTATAAACATTTTTTTTTTTTTAATTATGCGTACTTCTTTAAAGCAGGTAGGTTTGTTGAATGTTGATGGATACTACAATTCACTGCTGTCATTCATCGATAAGGCCGTCGACGAGGGATTTATAACGCCAACAGCTCGCCACATTATCATCTCCGCCCAAAATGCGCACGAACTGTTGTCAAAACTAGAGGTTTGTTAGCATCAATCGAAATTACATGTGCTTTTTAGATGTGTTTCTGAAAAGTCATTTGAAAAACTTCACTTCCACAAAATTTCGATTTACGAACCCGTTAACGTACCACATGCAGGAATATGAGCCAAGGCATGATGAGGTTGCACCCAAGCTCAGCTGGGAGATGGAGCAGTTGGGTCACTCACCAAAGGCAGAAATCGCCCGCTGACCAAAGATTTTATGTAAATAGCAATCATTGCATACATCTTATTACATTTGAACATTTTGACCCAACCCTCCAAGTGTATCAATCCTGTCAAAATTTTCATCTTTTTAGCTAATAGCTATGCTAGCTAGCAAGTAGCTAATGTCATTGTCTAGATGTCCACTTGTTCTTCACTTCTTTTTTTTTTTCCTTTTTTTAATCACTTTATATTCTTATCTATGAAGAGAGTTTGGCCCCACATTGACTTGTCCTCTTCACTCTCTTTTTTGGTGTATCTTTAAATTTCTGACTCCGACAAACGGTAAGATTTAATAATCAGTTGTCAGTCTGTTCTATTTAAAAATTTAAATTAAAAATCAACCACTTCTCATTCCTAATAGAGAGGAGTGCGGGTGCGCGTGGGAGTTGGCAGTTGGGGATGGATCGGTGAAGATGAGAGGATTAGGGATGGATAAGGAGGGATCGAGCAGCGAGCTATCCCATGAGCCTATGTATGAGTGGACGGAGTGGATCTTTCCTCTGCATTCTGCAATCCCTGCTTCCCCCTCTCAGTGCTCTCTCGTGAAGGGATTTGGGTCACTCGCACGTGAGCATGTCAACGTCTTCATCGTTGGCAACACAAATGGAATTTGGCCTCGGCCATTGATTCCCCATATTTCATCTAAATCTACAACTCAAGCACTTCAATTCAAAACCAACCGAGACGTGTGGAAATCCTAATTGAGCCCCCTCAACGTCCCTCAGAAGGGGAATCCAACAATCTATACGCAAATAATAAGAATTTCAATCAAGTCAATGTTTTTAAGTAATCAAAATGTCGTAAAAATGATGAGAGTCAAGGCTCTTTTAGAAGGAATATACTATCTACTGCGAAAAGAAGGCCAAATAACATTCAAATCTCGTGATAAAGATGATGAGGAGTCGTCATATAGCTAGTGCAACACCCACTATGAAGCTGTATGAAGTAAGTGCATCCCCCATATTCTTCGAAAAGAGCTAGAAGAGCTCTTGATATGATTTTTTAAGCAGCTTGTCGACTCATTGCCACACAGGTACCCAACAAACTCGAGTAGTAGTAATAGTCGTAGTAGCTAGCTGTACTTTGATTTTATCCTAAGAATGCACAAGAATCATGCAAAGGAATAAACAGCACCATGCAACTCCCAAATTGGATCGGTTGTTTGATACATCTTGATCTTAGGTTCAAAGGCAACTTGCCTTCACACACTGCTATACATAATTTGTGCTCGAAAACTCTTTCTAACTAGGGAAGAGATTGTAGAAAAAGAAACTTCAAATTCTCTATACATAATTTGTGCTCGAAAACTCTTTCGAACTAGAGAAGAGATTGTAGAAAAACAAACTTCAAATTCACAAGAGAAGAGTGCTCAACGATCTGTTGATTTACTTTTATTATAACCCATATTACATCTAAGTAGTTATAGTTCTCATATGAAGTTACTGAACTCAAAAGAAATTGGTTAGGATCTTATATTTCGATAGATAAATGAGTGGCATGATAAGTTTGAAATGGTTTATTCATGAACCAATACAGTGAACACTAATCAGAAAAAAAAGGATAACCGCCTTGTCATTTTTCTTTCATATTTATTCCTAATTTCCGTAGCCAATCATCAGCAGAAATTTGTACCTGGCACTGTAAGTAAAGCACCAAACAACCCTATATCTTAAAAGGAAATCGTATACCTAAGATGACGCTACCCACTGAGTAGTTGTCAATAGAAGCATCTTAAATCTCAACATAGGGAGCGTACGTGAACAATTAGAACCGTTGATTGTAATTTCCATAGTTTAAATGGATGACATATAAAAAAAAAAATCATGCAATTTAAACACTTTTTTATCATCAACATTCATTTGTTCTATTGATAAAAAATTATTCATTTTGTATATATTCAATATACGATCAAGATGTAGCTAAATACATGATTTTTTTTTTTTTTTCACATATGTATCATCATTTTTTAACTTGGTAATCACAATTAACAATTTGAATCTTCCATAAACATTATCTATGTTAATATTTAAGGCGCTTCCATAGGCTAACCCTTCATGGCTACACATTTTCCATCTTAAAAATACCCACTTGTAGCATGAAGCATAAAATGATGTGGACATTTTAGAAACACATCTTTGTACAGCCTGTAACTCGTTCTCTCCAGCTTAAAGGCTGTCGGGATTAGGCGAGTGCTAATGCATAGTTTACCGAATCCAATACATTAGCACGTGGAGGACTAACGATACTCCAAGCTCTATAAAGGATCATGAAAGCAGAAGAGAGTGGAAAGGCCCCAGTTCAACCAAGAGAACTAGTTGCCTTCAATTCATTTGCCCCGTTGGCATCTATCCCGGGAACCTGTTAGGCTCAGAGCAAGAGATAGAGACACCAAACCCCAGCAGCCGAGTAGAAAAAGCTTCACATGGGGCATTGTGATTGTGTCCTCCCCAAGTGCTGCTAATGATAAATGACGGAGAAAGTTCCTTTTATCTGTGCCAATACACTTGTTGGGTTGCCATCACCCTAAAAGAAAAAGATCCACACCAGGGCTCCCATGGATATGCGCCACATTCATGACACTAACAAGACTCCAGTAGGTGCCAAAAAGGTGACCACCTTTAACCTCTCAGATAGCTCCATGTTACAAGTTAGGGGGTCTCAGAGCATTCGAGACTGCAGGTGAACCACTTGACGTTGCCAAAAGGCACCCCATATATGGTTCTGGGACTTCAACCTTCACAATAAAGATTGAACTCAAGAGTGCACCCCTAATGCATCCACTGTACCAAGTAAATTTCTAGCATGCGTTACAGGAGTATCCATCAAGTTCTGAGTGTCCTCATATCAGATATGTACATGATATGGGTAAATATCCATGCAGCATAGACGACGAATATTGCCTTTTGCTTAGAACCAAGGACTATCTGCAGTCTTCTCTAGAAAGAAGGATCACGAAGAACATGAGTTACATGAACTATTGAGACTGCACTCGACAGACTTTGTATTTCAAAGGGAAATGATGGAAGATGTGGGTGAAAGAGGAGGCATTGAGATTTTTACGGGGTCAAATGCAACGACTTTCCTCTCAATTCATCAAGACAAGGGATAGTTGGTCCTGATCTAGACTGCCCAGAAGTGAAGCACAATGGATTAAAAACTTTTGCAAAGTGCTGGAGAACAAGAGAACAGATGGAGGACCCTTACTCTTGTTGGATGTCTCCCCAGAGGCAGTGCCAGTTGAAAGGGGATCATGATGGCAGATAGAACGAGTAACTGTTACAGAGTTAGCTGCTTTGCACATGGAATGGTCTTAGTTGGAGAACACACCATCATCCATACTCAACAGCAACACTTGATTGGGGCCGAAGGAATTTTGAGTAGTTTTCGCAAGCCTTCATCAATCTGCTCAAGGAACAGATAAGAAAGTGACAAAGTGGAAGATGCACTCTATCAAAGTCAGTTAAATCACAAGATTTGCAGTTTGATATAGCAATAGCTTTGTTGTCCACAACAACGAGAAAATAAGTAGGGAGCTAAAAGTTGGCATCTTTGATTCATTCAACTAAAAAGTCAAGAGTCAAGACCTAACTCCAATATTGCCACATTAGCACTAGTATTATGCCCTTGCCTCTTTAGCAACCAAACCTCACCACTAACACCATTTCCACTTCTCACCTGTAGACTACAAACCTTACATCTCGAATATGGATGGAAAGGAGAAAAAGGATAGTAACAGAACTAGAAAAACCTAGCATGAACAGAGCCTAAGAATGCTAGACTAAGCTAAGCCAGTGTAGCAGAAAGATGGTAAAGAGAGAACCAATGAGTGATGAGTCTCACCAGCAGTTGATCTCTCTTCTGCCCTGCTAAGAGCCCATCATCTTTACACTCTATACATAGAAATGTGATGTATCAACCTATAGTACCTTTATCCAAGTATAGAACACAAAAATTGAGTGCTAGCAGTTCGTAATTCTACTTCATAATCACAAATTAAGTCGAATGCATGGATAGACCAGAAAATTGCAACCTAATACAGTTCCAATAAATGTATGAAAAATAAATAGAGATGTATATATGGCATTTTTAATCAGTTTAATAGATATTTTGAAACAAGTAGGATTCAACGATGGGCATTAATTATAAAATTTTGTAAAATATGGTCTACTTAAACGTATCAATAAAATAAAGATGAGACAAGAAATAATTTACTGAACCAGATATGAGTAATCCTTACAGAATATTGCCAGTTAAGGGCAACATTGCAGTATGCTGCAACTGAAACAATACTGGTACTCGTTCCAGAACTGCCTCAACATTCTCGCAATTCTGCTGGCTGATTTCATGGGCCAGAACAGATCACTAGGGAACTGTTGCCATCCACTCGATTACCTAATGGTATAGAATTCTAACATCTCTTCTTCCACGGGATGAGTTTCTCCTACTATCACAAGACAGTGAAGTGGTGCACCGAAATCAACATCAAGTAAATCTTTCATTCGACCAGCAACAATCATCTGATCCTTGTAACCAAGCCGAGCCAAACCAACACATTTTGTTTCTTTGCTGTAAACTGCAGAACAATCAGATAGCAACAAGATCATTAGATGGTCAAAACACCACAATCGACAGGTCAATAGGTGGAGTGATAAATAATCTCTCAGTGTTTGCTCCCCTTAAGCTAAGTCGCACATTGGTTTGTTTGTCATTCAATTACTAGACATTAAGTAATACTCTATACTAGATTGTGATAGAGCCAACAGGCTCTTCTCTTTGAGATTTGGAGAAAAGATTCTTTTGTATTGAAATTCAAGAAAGCTAATAACTCAGTTTATTGAGGCTCTGGGAGTCACTGGTCCTCCAAAAGTGTTCTACTCCTAGTACTTTCTAAATTCCTTGTCAATAGGCTGCTTGGTTACTACTTAAATGCAAAGAGGCCAAATATACAGTACTCTCTGCCCTTTTATCGATCCAAGCATGTTGACTCTCTATGCCAACCAAGGATTCATCCAACTGGGATGATTTCATACAGCCCACATCATTTGCTAAGTAAAAAAAGCCTTCACTATGAGGATAAAAGCCAACTTGCTTCGTCATTGTCTATAGATGACCATTCTTGCTGAATCTGAAGGTTCTCCTTGTCAATAGGCTGCTTGGTTACTACTTAAATGCAAAGAGGCCAAATATACAGTACTCTCTGCCCTTTTATCGATCCAAGCATGTTGACTCTCTATGTCAACCAAGGATTCATCCAACTGGGATGATTTCATACAGCCCACATCATTTGCTAAGCAAAAAAAGCCTTGACCATTCTTGCTGAATCTGAAGGTTCTCCTCTATGCCATTGAACATCTCTCAGAACTTGAAGATGCTTCTCCAAACACATCAACATACAAGGTAACTGACGATCGAGACATTAGTGCCGTAGTGGTAGCTCATTTGAACTGCAGTCAAAGGCTCCCTTTCACTTGTGCCTACAATTAAGACCACAAAGCTGACTAGAGATGATTGGGAATTTGTGATGAAAGGAGATTAACCTCTTAAGATCGCTCAGTGATGATATGTCAACCAGGAAATTTATTCCACTCTATGGAAGCCACTTTATTTTCATGTCCTTCTACAGACCAAAACTGCTTACACCAATATTAATATAATCAGAATGTACTAGGCGACTAGAGCTTTTCTAGGAGATCAGATTATAACTCATGAGCAAGGAGAAGACATGCAGACCTGTTGGTCAGGAGTCTAACCTTACATATATTAGTATGACCCATCATTCAAAATGGTTATGGCAACTGCTATCTTATCTAAATTCTCCGGTCACTTAGTTGGGGAGTATTACTAGACACCTGGATGTCGCAGTTTCTAAAGAAACCATGGCGCATCTCACTGTTTCAGCGTTCAGTTCTATCTATGGATGAAGCATTCCATGCAGGATGCATGTACCTTGTGACAGAAATTGTCGACAAAATTCCGGAAAAACCAAACTGAAGAATAATCCTCTAAAAGAAAAATGTTTGTGCCTCTCTTTGGTCCCTTGGGATGAAGAAGCTATAGATCATTAGACTGTTTGTATTAAGGTTTTAAATATGGCCGATGCTGATAATATGCTGCATATATCAAAACGGATTTTGTGGTACCATATACAGGATATACTGTACAGCCTAGTGTTGTTAATTTTTTCTATTACTGTGATGTGATACGCCTGATATTGCCAATTTTGATTGTATAAATAATCGGTTAATACCAATACTAACGCTGATACCAATTCCAATATTTATAACCTTAGTTTGGATCAATGATTCTAGAATTTGGAATAGCAAATTCAGAAGGGACATTAACAACTCTGGAACAGTCATGAGAGATCAGCTTCTTGCGGCATCGAATAATCTCTTTCCTAATGCACATGTCATCTCTAAATTCCAAAGAGATGTCCTTGACACCAAAGGTAAGGATAAGCTCTTTTGTCATGACTGAACTGCTATTGTATTGTTACCTACATGATAAGTCACTAGTATACATGAAGAGCACATCATAAAAACCCAAAATTGTTCCATCTTTGAGTAGAGTATAATAAATCAAAGTAGTCTTGAAGAAATTACCAATTAATTAATAACTAGATGCTGTCAAAAGATGGAGAGAAATTATGAACATACCACATTCCCCACGCTTTTCCTCAACCTCCAAGAGCTGATCTATAGCAGTATTAATTGTCATGTATCTTGGTGGTTCATAACACTTCTTGCCTCTAAAATTCAAAAGCAAAAATTAAAAATATATACAAACAGGAACAGAATGAAGGCCCTCATCAACACATCAACATAGTTGCTTAAAAATAAAACACACATCAACATAATTTGCTATGGAACACACCTCTTGTGAATCATAAGAGTATTTAGATACTAGAGAGGGTGTTTTGTGTACGAATATATTTTTTTCCACTATCTAATAAGATGAGTGCAAATCTAGATGGAGGGCCGTCTTACTATTTTTAAATCCTAACCTGGTAACCAATTAGGAACAACGAAGAAAAACCCTGCTGCTCGTCAATTACTGTTGCTTATAATAAACCTGTTAACCATTGTTGTTTGTCAAAAGTCTAATGTTGTAACTGCCAAAAACCTACTACTGCTGCGTGTCAAAAGCAACTTCTGCTTCTCAATGCCACTATTGCAGCTTGTCAAAAGGTATATTGCTTATCAAAACCAAAAACAACTATGTGTTGCTACTAATCCTCGACTTTGTATGCATTGCTGCATTTCACTAAAGCTATTGTGATTTTTTTTCCACTTCTTTGCAACAAGTTGGGATACAAGTGATGTCCATACGCCAACTTGAGGGGATACTAGAGTGCTTAGATATTAGACAATGGTCTATGCTATTTTCTCCACTATAAAACAAGATGGTCGAAAACCTATACAGATCATACTTGTCAAAACCTTACAATATGTGATATGTATCTTATGATAGGATAAAATACGCATGAAAACTGCTAAATATGTAAAGATTGAGGCTCAATGCTTTGCTTTTGTTGAGGAAAATATACCACTGGAAAAACCTAAAATCTGATTCACCATTGAATGTGAAATTAATTATGATAGGATGAAGCAGAAAGATTTAATTTATCGAAAGATGCCAGCTGGATGTATGTCCATAAGTATTTTGAGACTGAAGGAGGAACAAGTGAGTCCAAAAAAATGAAAAGAAAAGAAAAAAGGTAGTAGTAACATTTTAATCAACTAGTTATTAAATTCTAACAATTAGTATCTAATAAATTTTTAAAAATAGTTATTAGTTGGACCTCGTAATAGAATGTAATTGCAAACAAGAAAGCATGCAAAGGAAAAAAAAAAAAAAAGTTATCAGAGAAGGGAAGTTTGTGAGGATCGAAGGCGATTATAGATGAGGAAAATGAAAATAGCATTCTTCAACTTCATGTGAATCCAGCAATTCCAGCAATGGATTATATTTGTTAATGTTGTCATTTTAATTAATGACCTTATAGTCAATGCACATTGGATTTTTTTTTTTTTTTCCTTTTAGGAACAAATTTCGTAGCCACACTAAAACCTCCCTTAAAGGTAATAGCCTGATAACTTGCTCACTTGCTACAAGGTAATAGCCTAGTAACTTATCCACTTATAACATTTACTTTTGATTGTTTGTTGAATTGCTTTTTGCCCGTAATATTGTTATATATATTTATGTGTTTGATCATTAATCTAAATACACACTGATCAGTTATCTTACAACACGATATGAGATACAATATATAGGGATAACAATACACAATGCATTCCAATTTGACAACTATGCATAGCATGTCTTCTTATATTTTCTGAAACCTAACTTTTGAAGGTATATGGTTGATTGATAAAATTTCTCACATTAGAGTTTTATATTAGCATAACTCTGAATTGTGAAAGTATACGTTTGGTTAACATAATATCTCTCATTAGTGTTTGATATGGAGCAAAATTCAAATTGTGAATGCACATGGTTGATTGATAAAATTTCTCATGTAGAAGTTACCGAGTCTCTGTGTATGATACACAAGTAATCACAGGCAAGAATGGCCTGGTCGCCAAAGTGCTTACTCAGCTTGCCATATAATTTCATAGCATAAGTTTATTTATGATATAGAAAGCATTTCCAACTGCAAAACATAATCTCCTTTTTTAAAATGAAATATAAACGGCAACCTTTTAGGAATTTACCTGCATAATGACTCCAAAGAGGGTTCCTTCACGCGTATATCTGAAAAAAATTAGAACATTCTCAATAAGAACCTCATATAGTCAAATAAACATCTGTTTAAGTTATTTTAACAATTGATCTGATCTTGTAGCTTCACAAGGGCATGGAATCCAGTCCATATGCCCACAAGGCCATATGGACCATATAGTGCCACAGGTTTTCTTGCTCTCTATCACTTCTCGTTTTTCAAACATGAACCTTAGGTTCCGTTCATAGGCACAAAAAAATCATTTTATATGAAATAAATCACTGAATATAGGGCTGTCAACCGACTCAACACTCAATAGTCAAAATCAGGCCGAATCTAAAAAGACCTAAACTAAACTTCTCAAGACAACTGAGAGGTCCTAGCACCACAAAGAACCTAAAAAGAAGAGTAATATCATTATTGTTAAGTCTGGATTTGCTAAGGAAATTGGTAGAAGGTGGAAACATTAGCGATATAGCAGAAAGAACACAGATTACTGCCTACATGAGTAAGCTAACAAGGATTATGAAAGGAGAAAAAGCATATCAATAGGTTGGTGGCACATATGCAGCTATGAAGTGAAAAAGTACACATCGGTTGCCCACTGATATGATCATAGGTTAAATCCAATCCCTTCACCTCCACATGCCTCCCGATCGATAATGACCAGCGAGTCAGAACATGTATATAACCACGCTCCGGAACATGAATCTGCTGCATTAAGGAATTAGTTATTTATTTTTGTCAAAGGATAAAGAACAAGTAGCATGGAGACCAGATCGAAACTGAAACAGAGGGAAGTGACTCCAAAATATATCTCACAACCTGCATACTCCAGCAGTAGGGCCATGTTAAGGGACTTGCATCAACAGCAAAGCCTTGCAGCATTACAAATTTGAATACAGCCGATGATCAATATACAAGTCCTTCGAGATTCATAATAATGAAGATGATTGGCTCATCTCAAGGAAAATGTAGATGACGCCAAATATGAACTTTGACAGCTTCTCAGATGCAAGACGGAAGCAGATTTAATGTTTGTTATAGAAAATTTGGATATTTAAGGAAGAACTAAGATTTTGAACAAAGGAGATGAGGCTTGGACCTCACATCCAAGGGAATCACATGCCCACTCTCACAATTCACAACAAAAAGATTGGAAGAAATAAATCACATGCTCTCATATTTTCAAAACAATTCTCTTTTATTCATTACTAAAACACATTTATAATGCAATATATTAAAAAAAAAAAAATACTTACACGCACTACACGAGCACACAAGATAAAACCAAATAAAAATAAAAAACTAACCGGGTTTTAAATAAAATAAAGACTAAATAACCTTAAACCTAATCCCTTATTAATCTAAGTCATTCATTGCCCCTATCAATTCTTCCCTATTTGGAAACATTCACCATCGGTAAATAAATGCATCATAATTTTTGCAGCATTTGGAACTTTTCACCCATCAAATTTATCAAATGAAATAATATTCACTGTAAAATAAGACCTAAAGATGTAATATGTAGTATCTAATCATGATATCAATACCATCAAACAAGTTTCATTGTTTTTTATACCAGAATAATGATAAATTTATGAAAACATGTCTGCTGATAAAAAAACTTGAAATGGATTATAGATA
Source organism: Dracaena cambodiana (assembly GCA_036321105.1). NCBI lineage: Eukaryota > Viridiplantae > Streptophyta > Magnoliopsida > Asparagales > Asparagaceae > Dracaena > Dracaena cambodiana. Next base: position 20,572,495 of record JAYEPQ010000004.1, on the reverse strand, counting down.
GACAATCTCATGGACAATGGAAACCTCATAATTAACGAAGACAATAATATCAGCACAGTCTTTTCTAGAAAAATATCTCCAAAAGTGTCAATAAGGAGGTTTGTAACTTCTGTAAGCTGAGATGAAGTATCTTTTACCAATGGCCATTACTCAACAAGAACTTCTAGCTCAACACATCATGAACTTCCATGTTCTGCTCAAGCTGGAAAATATTTTCATCGAGTTCGACAAAGACTTCAAACTCTAAATCTATGACAAACTTTTGTTCTGGACTTTCTCCACCTTACATCACCACCACACATCACTTATATTTTTGGAAGTAATGTCGACACCCAAAACTTTAGATGCAATAATAAGCACAATATTGGTGATGTCAACTCTTCAAGAGGCACTTGTAATCATAGTGCTAGACAGATCATTTGATCAAGAGACATTGGTAAGAGAATTGTTTTTATCTTTTCTAGTTTTAAAAGATTTAGGTGAATAATATGAAAGAATGTGCGGAGCAATACGGAACACGAAGAACTTGCTAGCTATTCCAATATGGACAAAACTCATAGAAGCCTACGAACCAATCAAAAGCTTCTCCATTCCGAACTTAAGTTGAACAAATAAGCCTTTCTTCTCATATGCTAGAAGAAAAGAATGGAAGAAATATTCAAAATGACTGTCCCAATATTCAAAACCGTATCAATCATTAAAATCGTGAAAATTTTGAAATTGCATCATATATCATGCTTGTTTTGGATCTCCATCAGTATTGACTATTAATCACAAAATACGAATCCCATCAACAATTAACTATAAAAGTTTAACATACAAAGTTTAGAAAATACATAAGATTTCCAATGGCTTGAACTGGCTCGAATTGGACTAGAAGCAGCCCTTAAACAGGTTTGAAACAGGCCTGAACTGATCAAACCCTTAATGGGTTTGTTCTGCAAAGCAGTTGGATTCCATTTAATTTTGGACCTGCTCCTGTCTGCTTCAAGTTGGATGCGAGTCTGCTATTGTCAAGTTCTGATCTGAATGAGAATGACTCTGGTCTAGCATAGTCGTGGTTCAAAACTGAATGTGATTTTGTACTGGCTGGAACTCACCTAATTTTGGTTCAGTTTGGCCTGGATCTAAACCTGATTTTAGTCTGGTTCAGGCTCAAATCGAAGCTGGTTCAACTTGGATCTGCATTTGGCTCTGGCTAGATCAGGTTGAATCTAGACTAAACTGATCTGTGTCTGCTTCTAGACCTGATCCTGGAATGATCTAGATTTAAACTGGTACAAGAACTATGCTAGGATTGACTCATTTTTTTTCATTTTCCTTTTTCTCTCCTTCTTTTTTGATCAGAAAATGAAATAAAAGATGGGGGATGATGAAGGGGATTCTTTGGGTTAGGGTTTGGTGAGAGAGATGAAAAAAGAAAATTGAGTTTTTAAGCTCTAATACTTAATTTAAAGCAGGATGGAGGCGGATTTAAAGTTTTTGATGGAAAATTTGGAGATTTTGTAAAGGAAATAGGGCTTGGAATAGCAGATAAGATTCGGGTCTCCCATTTAGACAAATCACATATCCTCTATCAGTAATCACATTCGAAAGATTTGGAAGAAATAAATTTCATGCTCAGATTTTCAAAAGAATTCTCTTTCATTCACTACTAAAATATATTTACAAGGCTATATATATATATATATATATATATATATATATATATATATATATATATATATATATATATATATATATATATATTCCACCACATGTGCAAATCAAATAAAATTGACTGCTTAAATAAACTTTAATTAAGAGTTTTAAATAAAATAAGACTAAATAATCCTAATCCTAATCTCTAATTAATCTAATTCGTTCATTATCCCCATCATTCTCCTAATTTTTCTACAGAAACAGATATAGTCCAGATTGAAAAGTTACGAGTATAATTTGCCACGAAAAGGCCTCCTTCTATGAGGCCAATGTAAGCTAAAACTGATGAGAGACAAACTCCAAAGTCGAAGCACCAGCACACAAATAAACTGGGCACTTATCAAGAATATTTGGAAACTTGAAAACTACATGGTGGTCCATCTACATTATTAAAAAAAATTACTGGTTGTGACCTAAAAATTATCAAAACCAGAAATTACTAAAAAAATAAACAGTTACCCAATCATGCGGAACAGACAAGCGCATTTATACATAGTAACCAGAACCAAAAACTCAATCTCTAAATTATTATAAGTCAGAAAATTATATATATATATATATATATATATATATATATAGAGAGAGAGAGAGAGAGAGCTCTCAACTCTATATATCCCACTCAACAGGCAATATGATACTAAACTCAAACTAAACCCAAATACAAAATAATATTATAATCATCACTCCCCCTCAAGTTGGGATATAAATATCAATAATACCCAACTTGTTATATAAATTAGAAAACACAGTTAGTGATACAACTTTAATTAGCATATCGGTCAATTGTTCTGATGAATGAGTAAACGAAGAACATATTATTTTCTTTACCAAATTATCTCGAACCAGATGACAGTCTACTTTTATATGTTTAGTACGGTCATAAAACATTGGATTTTGAGCAATATATATAGCTGATTGATTATCACAATACATAGGCATAGGATCTTTCGAATTGAATCAAAATTCAGTCAGCAATTTTTTTAATCATAACAATTCGCATGTAATGTGCATCATTGCCCGATACTCTTCTTCTGCTAAAGATCGAAACACTATATCATGTTTCTTACTCTTTCATGTGATTAAATTACCTCCAACAGATATAAGGTATCTAGTGGTCGACCTTTTGTCTCTTGTCTCCTACATATCCAATATCTAAAAAGGTAAATATTTTAACATATTCATTTTTTTTTTATAAAATAACTTCTTTCCAGAAAAACTCTTAATATATGCCAAAACTCTCATAGCAGTTTCCAGTATATGTCCCTTAATTTATGCATGAATTGATTCAATAACCCAACAACAAAAGAAATAACAGGTCTATTGATAGTGAGATAAATAAGCTTGTCAACCATTATCCTATACTGCTTAACACCCATATACAAAGCACTATTTTCACCCACTACATCTAAATCTAACTCCATTAGAGTATTAGCAGATTTACGCCCAAAACGACCAGCCTCTTCCACAAGATATAGCACATACTTTCTCTGAGAGAGAAGTAACCCATATTTATAAAACTAGCTCAATTCCAAAAAAATATCTCGGTCTTATCATGTCTTTAGTTACAAAATATTACTTGAGACAATCCTTTATCTTAGTCAAGACTATTGTATCACTCTCAGTTACTAGAATATTATCTACATATATTGCAAGAAGGACAATACCAGAATGAGTATGCCAGACAAAAACAAAATGTTCATAGTGACGATGCTGAAATTCAATTCCAGTAATTACAGTAGAAAATTTCTCAAACCAAACTCGAGAACTCTGCTTAAGTCCATAAATAGCTTTTTTGTGTTTGCAGACTACATTCTCCCGCAAAACAACATACTTTGGAGGTTGTTTCATATATATATCTTTTTATAAATCACCATATAAAAAAGCATTTTTAATATCCAATTGGAACAAGAATTAATCGAGATTCGCGGCAAGAGAGAAAATTATGTGAATAGAGTTGAGACGTGCTACAGAAGATAAAGTAATCAACACCATAGGTTGGAGAAAAACCTTTCGCAACAAGACGAGTTTTATAGCGGTCAATGGAGCTATCCGGATTGTATTTGACAAAGTATACCCAACGACAACTAACTATACATGCATCAGGTGAAGAAGGAACTAAATTCCAGGTACCACGAGGTGTAGTTGTCAATATCCTACAATATGCAATATGTATCATATAATACAATTCTTAAGAAAATCGATACGTATCTTGTCTGTGATACTATTGAATTATTTATCTTACGATACAATAAACGTATCTTACTATATACGATACGTATCTTACGATAAGCGATACATTACGATACGATCATATGGTTTATAAATGGTTTTCAAACTCATTCAAATGAATCTTTTGAGTTAAATATAGAATACAAATTTCAAACAAATATAATCATTTCAAGAAAAAAGAACATCAAAATTTAAGATACTTATTTTAGTTCGTAGAAACGTTTAAACAAATCACCAGAAGAGGTATATTATTAATTTATAGTCAATATAAACTAATTAATTACTAATTCTAAAGGCAAATATCTAAAGAACTTATTTATTATACGTTAGAATCTTGATAAAAGGAAGAGTTGTATAAATTTGAGAAGATGAAGATGAACAAATTAAAGAAAAAGTTCTTAAGAATGATAGTGATATAACTATAAGGGATGATAAATTGATATTACATTTACTGGTTTTGTATTTTTTTTTATGGATAACAAACTTTTGCTCAATATTTTGGTTTTTGTGAAATAACATTCAACCAAAACTGAGACAATAAAAAAGGGAAGATGTTGAAGAAATACAACAACAACTAAGCCTTTTATCCCAAGTATTTGGGGTAGGCTACATGAACCAAAAAAGAATTGCACCGGTTCGATCACTTTGATAGTCCTTCTTCATTCATTTCTATCAAGTAATATCTCCTTATTTAAACCTCTAGAATCCATATCTATTTGTATCACCTCTATCCATATTTTTTTCGGTCTTCCTTTCATTCTTTTAACTTGTCCTACATTAATAAACTCCCTTCGTTGAACTGATACATTTGTAGGCCTACGTTGCACATGACCAAACCATCATAAGCGATTTTTTCGTATCTTCTCATCAATGAGAGCTACACCTATCTTAGTACGAATATCTTCATTTCTCACTTTATCTTTCCTAGTATTGTCGCATATCCAGCGGAGCATGCACATCTCTGTTACACTTATTTTCTGTGAATGACGTATCTTTATAACCCCACATTCCGTACCAATTCCATAGAACTTTTTCTAGAAATAAATAACAAGTGACTGGCTTATAACCAATACAAAGCTTGTTAATTTACATGAAAGATAAATATATATGGGCTTACCTAACAAGCAAAGAGTATGCAACCCAAGCCGACGATTTTGTTGAAGCTTTTCATAGAAACTGTCTGGTCTCCATGTCTCTGTGAAGAAAGGTATGGAAACAGTCTCGCCATAATGGTAAAGTTGCAAACCACACACCCCAACTGCATTCATCACAGATGCATTGTGTATCACCTCAACTTTCACACCTAATTTTTTTGCCCGGACAACTAGATCAGTATGTGTCGTCGCTCTGTACTCCATGTCAAAAAGTGCACATGCAACAAGGAAATAAAGAATTATTACTCAAGTAGAACTATATATCGCTAAGATGAAAAATAAGTTTCCTCCCAGTGAAGTGGACCAAAAGACGAATTTTTTGAACTGAATTGCAAAATAAAGATGTGTGAGTAACACAAATCAAGTTGCCATCAAGACTCTTCACTTGCAAAATGCTCACCAAGAAGATCAACCCCTCATAACACATTCGAACTAGCCAATAAAAGATAAGTTAAAAATAAGTCCAGGGGTTTGTGTTACATCCTCGCAAGGAGGATTGGAATTTTCAACAATTTTAACAATCCAAAATCGCAGCTAGAGAAACAATCTGATTGCATACCACTCGAAACAAAATAATAAAAATAAAAAGGGAAATTTGCAACTATAATTAATGGAATAGTTTTTTGTACCCGAAGGGATCGCCGACGACAAGGAAGGCGACGTCGGAGCTCGAAGCAGCGGAGAGGATCTCGTCGGCCTTTTCCTCGACCATCTCTCGATCGGCGACGGTTATCGGGCGGCCATAGAGGTCCTGAAGCCTGGAGAGGCCGTCGGAGGCGAGGCCGAAGGAGAGGAGAGAGGTGTAGGCCTCGATGTAGACCTTGTCGCAGCTCCGCACCGCCTCCAGGCCTCTCAAGGTGATGTCTTTCTCATCCCCAAGCCCCAACCCGACGATGTACAGCATGTTCTTTTTCTCCTTGTTGGAGAAAAAGCAGAGATTTTTACGTTTATCTCCTCTTGTTCTTGAGCAGTGAGGGCTTAGGGTTTTTGCAATTTCTTTGGGTTTGGGGGCATGAGAAGGAGAGTTTTAAGGGTCAACGGCAAGACTCCAAAGGAGCACACCATTTTTCAAGTGAGCCCACTAGATCGAGTCGGATCGTTGGAAAGTGGGCTCACTAGAGAAATGGTGTGCTCCTTTGGAGACTCGCCCAATGCCGATGGTATTGGGATGGGAAACAAACTCCATATACCCCTGTTAGAGACCACTGAAACCAAATCAAGACAACTCTTACCGTTCAAATCAATGTAACAAAATGATAATTGACTCATGCTAACTAGGGTTACCAAGTATCCGGATTACCTGTAACGCCCCACTTTCAGTAGTGTGGAAAGTTGGAACGTTCGGCGTCGAATGATAACTCGACGAGTCTCAAACAAAATATTACAGTCACCATTTGCAATTTAATATGAATAACATGTAGAAACTAAATGAAATTTTTCTTTATCAAAACAAAGCGATAATAATTCCCTCAAAATAAAATTAATAAATGTCACCACAGTTAAATTATTTCAAAATAAAAGAAAAGGACTGTCTCGCATAAACTTAAATAAAGTGTCATCAGCACTTATTACATTTTTTTTTTTTTTAAAGAAAGCAGTTAACGAAAGGGAGTAATCACTCCTGCAGATCTGCTTGTTCCTGGAAGTACAACATATCATGTTCTGCCACTGGTGGGTCTACTCTTGATAGAAGTCTACATCTGGTCATGCATAACCAGGATCGTCAGCAAAGCGATCCAATATTAAATAATGAAGAACAACAAAAAAATAATGAATAATAATATCTCAATGTCAGGAACAATCATGTAAATGAAGGACAGAAGGTTTTACGTGTTTATACTTATCATTACTATTATTTTAATCGATATCTTTTAAATTTTTACAGTTAATGTCTTTTAGTTATGGTATTTGAAAATTCAAGAAAATATGAATATAGCTGGGCTGAACGCATCCCCGTCTACCTCCAGAAAAACGGAACAGTAATTGATCGGAGCCTATCCCGATCCTCCCAAAAATGGGAAACAGTGGCACAGTAATTTGATCGGAGCCTATCCCGATCCTCCCAAAAATGGGAAACAGTGGCACAGTAGGGTTACGTTCAGCCATCTAATTCATACAAACCTAAATTTTCCCCCAAATCCCCAGTGTATATCAAGTTCGGTGTTAATTATCAATTTCAATATAATTTATGATCTTAGTAAATTTCAGTTCAGTATGTAGATTGGTGATAATAATTTGGGTTCAGTAAACAGTAACAATATCAGTGACAATATAACGTTGCGGTAATTTAATTATCTATCACCACTCTTATACAATAACAATTTGCATTTATACGGTGTTTTTTCGAGCTTTATTTCCAATATGATGTATAATAAGTGGTTTACAATATAGGAAAAATGGGGCTCACTACTAAATATGTGTGCATTTAGAATTTCCTAAAGTTTTCCTGCAATATTGTTGAGGTAGTTCTAGATGCGCACCCAATACTATATAATTAAGGTGAATTACAACATAGGGAAAGGATTCTCACTAGCAGAGATGTGCGCATTTAGAACTCCCAAGAGTTTCCTGCACTACAACCAGATAGTTCTACCTGCACACCACAACCTATTTAGTAAAGTGATTTACAACATAGGGGAAATGGTGCTCACTAGTGAAATAGGTGCGCACTTAGAACTTCCTATGTTTCCTTGAAATTGCAGCCAAACAGGGAAAGGAGAAGAGAAGCAGCAGCAGACGCAGAAGCAGAAAAGGAAAAGAAGGAGAAGGAGAAGAAGAAGAAGCAGCGGCAAAAAAAGAAGAAGAAGAAGAAGAAGAAGAAGAAGAAGCAGCGGCAGAAGCAGAAAAAGAAGAGAAAGCAGCAGCAAATGCAGAAGCAGAAAAGAAGATGAAGAAGCAGTTCTAAATATCTACAATCCTGCATCTTCTATAAATACAACTGATTGTTAAGAAACAAATATGTCATTAACTAGGAAAATTTAGAGCTTAATGAAGTTCAAATCAAATCCTTAACCTATATTCAACCTCCAATGACAGGGAAGAGAAAAGTGTATGCCTCAGGTGTTTGAGTTTTTTTTTTTTTTTTTTTCCTCACAGAATTTAGCTTTTGTTCAGGTGATTCACAACTCAAGAACCCCAAACATGCATGCACCAGAGTTGGGACTTCATTAACTATTATTATTATTATTATTATTATTATTATTATTATTATTATTATTATTATTATTATTATTTTCTCACAAATTTAAATTTGGAATGCTTGCGCATTCGCTTAGTGTTTCGTGCCATCAATATGGAGTAGTAAGGTCAGCATGTTAGTAGCTTGCACATTGCAGAGACTTTTGATTTGAATCCATCAGGAAAAGGCCATGTCTTCTCTAATCAGAAATCAACTTTTCCTTGGTCTAAGCAAAATATTTTTCACATTAAATTACAACGTCATCTAGTTTTTATGCATACAGTATTTTGCAAAAATCATGATAGCTACCGTGGTTGTTTTATGGTTAATTTTGACCTAAGTGAACAATATAATACATATATACATTTAATTAAATAAAACAAGAAGTATAAAAATAAGCATAACTATTAGCATGTTAAAGTGAGTCAAAAGAACTCACCTTTGGCTGAGTCGTTCCCCTTCCTTACTTCCGCTCTTCTTCTTCCCGTACGTCCTGCAAGCGTTCCAATATCTCAGCGTTCCAGAAGAGGGATGAGAATGAGGTTTTGGATTAAGATATAGCCTATTTAGTTGAGATCCAACAATAATATAAATTTTTTTTTTGGTTAAGATTTGATTTCCTTTCAACTATTTAGATTTCTATCCGATTTTCTCTCAACTATTCAGATTTATATCCAAACAAATCCCAATATATATTTATATTTATTATTATTATTATTTTCAGATTTTTTTTTTTCATTTCAAAAGATTTGAAAAAATGGTCGTTACATTCTACCCCCCTTAAGAAAAATTTCGTCCTCGAAATTTCTTTAAACTTAAATGATGGAGAGGGGTTATACCTTTATTCAAATAAGTGTGGAAAACGTTCTCGAATGTCTTCCTCTCGCTCCCAGGTTGCTTCCCGATTAGAATGTCGATTCCAAGAAATCAACACAAGTGGAATTACTTTGTTCTTCAAAGTCTTCTCCATTCGGTCAAGTATGGAGACTGGTTCTTCTGGATAGGAGAGGTCTGGTCCAACCTCCAATTCTGAATAGTCCACGATATGCTTTTCATCATGAACATATCGTTTTAATTGCGAGACGTGGAAAACGTTATGTACTTGCTCCAGTGTAGACGGTAGTGCCAGGCGATATGAGACTTTGCCTATCCGTTCCAAGATTTGGAAGGGTCCGATAAATCTTGGGCATAACTTCCCACGATTGCCAAAGCGGATGACTCCACGTGTGGGCGACACCTTCAAGAAGACTGAGTCCCCAACTTGAAATTCCAGAAACCGTCGTCGTTGGTCTGCCCAGTTCTTCTGTCGATCTTGAGTTGCTCTCAGATGTTGCCGTATTAAGTTAATTTTATCTACTGCCTGGGTAATTATCTCTGGTCCAAGCAATTTTCTTTCTCCAATATCATCCCAATATAACGGAGACCTACATTTCCTTCCACACAGAGCCTCAAATGGTGCCATCTTGATACTTGCTTGGTAGCTATTATTGTAGGCGAATTCCACTAGATGCAGGTAATCCTCCCATGAGCCCCCGAAGTCAAGCATGCAGGCCCTCAACATATCCTCCAATGTCTGGATAGTCCTTTCTGATTGACCATCTGTTTCTGGATGATATGCTGTGCTGAATTCTAATTTTGACCCCAGACTATCTTGCAATTTCTTCCAAAACTGAGAGGTGAACCGAGCATCTCGATCCGATACAATACTGACTGGCACACCATGTAATTTTACCACTTCACGCATATACTTCTCTGCCAATATTTCGGTAGATTGTCCTACACGAAATGGTATGAAATGCGATACTTTAGTAAGGCGGTCCACAATCACCCAGATTGCATTATTACCCTTGGGACTACGTGGCAATGCGGTAACAAAATCCATAGTAACTCTTTCCCATTTCCATTCAGGTATGGGTAGAGGTTGAAGGAGTCCCGGCATTCTTTGATGCTCTGCTTTAACTTGTTGACAAGTCAAGCATTTGGAGACAAACTTGGCGATTTCACGCTTCATTCCATGCCACTAAAAATATTGCTTCATGTCTTGATACATCTTTGTTCCTCCGGGATGGATTGAATAGACTGAACTATGAGCCTCTGATAATACTTCCTGCCGAATTTCTCCTTTGGGCACACACAACCTGTTGCCAAATCGAAGAGACCCATCTGTGTGAATACATAAATCTGTTCTCCGTCCTTCTTCTACTTGTCTTCGAAATCTTTGCAACTTAGGATCATCTTTCTGAGCTTCTTTAATTTTCTCTACCAATGAAGATTGAAGTTGCAAAACCAGCATTTGAGCCTTAGCACCGGGTAAGAAAATTTCTAATTCTAACTTTATAATCTCTTCAAGTAGCTCTTTTTACTGAGTTAGAACCATTGCCATTGGCTTCCTGCTTAAAGCATCTGGTACCACATTGATCTTACCCGGATGATACTGCAAATTGATGTCATAATCTGCCATCAATTCAAGCCACCTTCTCTGTCTCATATTAAGTTCTTTCTGTGTGAAGATATACTTAAGGCTCTTATGGTCTGTATAAATCTCTACTCTACTACCCAACAAGTAGTGTCTCCAAATCTTCAATGCAAAAATCACAGCTGCAAGCTCCAAGTCATGTGTGGGATAATTTTTCTCATGTGGCCTCAATTGTCTAGAAACATAAGCTATGACCCGTCCCTGTTGCATCAACACACAACCTAACCCTTTGCCGGACGCATCACTGTACACAACCATTCCTTCGGTCCCTTCCGGAACGGCTAATACTAGTGTTGTTGTGAGCCTCCTTTTCAACTCATTGAAAACTGCATCACATTCAATTGTCCAGCTGTACTTCTCTCCTTTCCTCAGGAGTTTGGTCAGAGGCCCTGCAACCTTAGAAAAGTCCTGAACAAACTTCCGATAATAACCTGCCAATCCCAGAAAGCTCCTCACTTCTGAAACATTTTTCGGAATCGGCCAATCCTTCACCATGGAAACCTTGCTAGGATCAACAGAGATCCCTTCTTGAGAAATAATGTGTCCCAAAAATGAAACACTCTTCAGCCAAAATTCACATTTGCTGAGCTTCCCATATAATTTCTCCTTCCTTAGCGTCTCCAAGACTACCCTTAAATGCTTAGTGTGATCCTCTTGGGTCTTCGAATACACCAATATGTCATTTATGAACACCACAACGAATTTATCCAAATATGGAAGGAAAATTCGGTTCATTAAGTTCATAAAAATTGCAGGTGCATTCGTTATTCCGAATGGCATCACTAAGAATTCAAAATGCCCATATCGAGTTCGGAATGCTATTTTAGGAATGTCTGACTCCTTCACTTTTACCTGATGATATCCAGACTTAAGATCCAACTTGGAAAATACTTTAGCACCGCCAAGTTGATCAAACAAATCATCAATTCTCGGTAGTGGATACCGATTCTTGATAGTGACCCTATTCAATCCTCTATAATCAATGCATAATCTTTTGCCTCCGTCTTTCTTCCCAGTCAAAAGTACTGGTCCACCCCAAGGGGAAGTACTTGGTCTAATAAACCTTTAGCTTCCAACTCGTCTAATTGTACCTTAACTTCCTTTAGCTCTGCTGGGCCCATTCGATATGGTGCTTGAGAGATTGGTGTGGTGCCAGGAAGAAGCTCGATGGCGAACTCCACTGTCCTGTCTGGTGGTAGTCCTGAGAAATCCTCGAAGATATCTAAGAACTCCGACACCACTGGGATGTCCACCGGTATGGCATCCATTTGGATTATTACTCATTCCCTAGGTTGAGCTCTAAATTCTGCTGGCTCCTTGGTACTGCTGCCCCCGATGAATTCGAACTCCAGGTGATTCGGTATCTTGAAGACGACGCTCCTCCTCCGACAATCAATAATTGCATGGAAGGTACTTAACCAATCCATTTCCAATATCACATCAAATCCGTGAGTATCGATAACCAGGAAATTAGCATAAAATTCCCTTTTACAAATCACTACAGGACACATTCTACACATTTGAGTAGAATCAATACTCCCATTACCCGTACTAATTCTCCATCTAATGTTTAGGTTTTCACAAGGTATGGCATGTCGTGTCACAAATGTAGAAGAAATAAAGCAATGTGATGCTCCCGAGTCAAATAAAACGGATGCAGGTACATGATATACTAGAATCATACCTGTCACCACATCATCTGACTTCTCCGCTTGCTCCGCAGTTAGATTATATGCCTGCCCACGTCCTTTATCCACTGTCATATTCTTCTTGGCCTGCTCGTAAATTTTGTTTTGAGGTGGAAGTGGTCGCCTATTCTGACTGCTGATTTGATCCTTGGGTGGTGGTTGTTGTTGGGGTGCTGGAAGACGAGGCGTTGGCCCCCTGTTGCTCCTTCGTGGGCAATCTCCGATCCTGTTATCACTTGATCCACATGCTAGACATAAGTTGTTGGCATACCGACACTCCTTGATAGTGTGTCCTGACTTCTGGCAGTGTGTCCTGACTCCTTGATACCTGTAACGCCCCACTTTCAGTAGTGTGGAAAGCTGGAACGTTCGGCGTCGAATGATAACTCGACGAGCCTCAAACAAAATATTACAGTCACCATTTGCAATTTAATATGAATAACATGTAGAAACTAAATGAAATTTTTCTTTATCAAAACAAAGCGATAATAATTCCCTCAAAATAAAATTAACAAATGTCACCACAGTTAAATTATTTCAAAATAAAAGAAAATTACTGTCTCGCATAAACTTAAATAAAGTGTCATCAGCACTTATTACATTTTTTTTTTAAAGAAAGCAGTTAACCAAAGGGAGTAATCACTCCTGCAGATCTGCTTGTTCCTGGAAGTACAACATATCCTGTTCTGCCACTGGTGGGTCTACTTCTTGATAGAAGTCTGCATCTGGTCATGCATAACCAGGATTGTCAGCAAAGCGATCCAATATTAAATAATGAAGAACAACAAAAAAATAATGAATAATAATATCTCAATGTCAGGAACAATCATGTAAATGAAGGACAGAAGGTTTTACATGTTTATGCTTATCATTACTATTATTTTAATCGATATCTTTTAAATTTTTACAGTTAATGTCTTTTAGTTATGGTATTTGAAAATTCAAGAAAATATGAATATAGCTGGGCTGAACGCATCCCCGTCTACCCCCGGAAAAACGGAACAGTAATTGATCGGAGCCTATCCCGATCCTCCCAAAAATGGGAAACAGTGGCGCAGTAATTTGATCGGAGCCTATCCCGATCCTCCCAAAAATGGGAAACAGTGGCACAGTACAGTTACGTTCAGCCATCTAATTCATACAAACCTAAATTTTCCCCCAAATCCCCAGTGTATATCAAGTTCGGTGTTAATTATCAATTTCAATATAATTTATGATCTCAGTAAATTTCAGTTCAGTATGTAGATTGGTGATAATAATTTGGGTTCAGTGAACAGTAACAATATCAGTGACAATATAACGTTGCGGTAATTTAATTATCTATCACCAATCTTATACAATAACAATTTGCATTTATACGGTGTCTTTTCGGGCTTTATTTCCAATATGATGTATAATAAGTGGTTTACAATATAGGAAAAATGGGGCTCACTACTAAATATGTGTGCATTTAGAATTTCCTAAAGTTTTCCTGCAATGTTGTTGAGGTAGTTCTAGATGCGCACCCAATACTATATAATTAAGGTGAATTACAACATAGGGAAAGGATTCTCACTAGCAGAGATGTGCGCATTTAGAACTCCCAAGAGTTTCCTGCACTACAACCAGGTAGTTCTACCTGCACAACACAACCTATTTAGTAAAGTGATTTACAACATAGGGGAAATGGTGCTCACTAGTGAAATAGGTGCGCACTTAGAACTTTCTAAGTTTCCTTGAAATTGCAGCCAAACGGGGAAAGGAGAAGAGAAGCAGCAGCAGACGCAGAAGCAGAAAAGGAAAAGAAGGAGAAGGAGAAGAAGAAGAAGCAGCGGCAAAAAAAAAAAGAAGAAGAAGAAGAAGAAGAAGAAGAAAAAGCAGCGGCAGAAGCAGAAAAAGAAGAGAAAGCAGCAGCAAATGCAGAAGCAGAAAAGAAGATGAAGAAGCAGTTCTAAATATCTA
>JAYEPQ010000004.1:20523128-20550628 GCA_036321105.1 Dracaena cambodiana | reverse complement strand
AATTTTATAGTTATTCAGTTGTAATTAGATTAGGGTTTGGTAGTCCAAACCTATTTATTAACTGTATCCTTAGGGTTTCTTATGCATTATTGAAGTTAATAAAATTTGGAGATTAAATCCGAGAAGCGACAGTCACAATACTGAACCTCTGAAGGTTTTTCTTACTGTTCATCGCGTTCGTAGTAGGTAACATAATTTATTTGCATTCTAGATAATTTTTATTTCTCTCTAGGTTAGGAATTTAATTGCTTTTTAGGAAGAATTAAATTTTTATTAGTTTTCATGCATAAAAATATAGACTTGATAAATAATAATATGAGTAGCTAATTTAGTTTAGTTTTAGGATGTAAATAAAGGTAGAGATTAACTATGCTATTTATTTTATTTATCTTCTTCCATTTTTCTATGAAAAAAAATTAAAATACAATAATTCATAAATCTAATTCTTTGATAGGTTATGCATAATATTACTTTTGATAGCATATACTTTGTTAGGATTTGGGATTATTGGTTTTGGTTTTATTTATAGAAATTTCTATTGATTTAGTTTACTTTTATAAAAAGTCACATATTTTGATGAGCTATGATTGCACACCAGTTGATATCTCATACTTTGGGTACTTTGAATAAAAGATTAAACTAAAAAGATCGACTTTTTAATATAATCATAATTATTTATATCAGAAAGATAGGATGAAGACAGTAAAAAGAATACTTAGTTGTGAACTAGTGGATTCAATGTTCTAAACTAATTAGAATAGACTAAACTTACTAAACTTGTTAAGATAATAGAAAGAGTAAGCAAAACACCTTAGATTTTTGTAAGATGACATGTTTGCCTTATAACCAATACTGTGCGCTTACAGTAAATTTATCACATCAAGTTTTTGACACCGTTTCTGGAGATTGATGGTGTTTTCTTGCTTTTGCTTGCATGTAATGAGCTAACAGTATGTGTTAAATGTGTATGGACTTGAAAGTACGGATACAGGAAGTAAAAAAGGGACCAGAGAAGTATCACGAAGCAACTGCAGAAGCCAGGGAGACAATCTCCCTATTCTGCCGCTAATTGGCAGCCTAAACCGCCATTTAGCGGTAGCAAAGGTAAACCCTGCCCCACTTTTTCTCTTGTTTTATTTTTTGGGTTCTTAGTATTGTAAAAAAAAATAAAAAATAAAAAATATTAGAAACATCACATTTTTAATTAATCATACTTCTTCCACTTTTCATCTCACAGCACCACATCCGACACTTCTTATATTAGTTTTAGGAAACTCATGCATTCACTCGTATATGTTAGTTCATGCCATTTTGACTTGTGATCAATTTGATTGACCAGTGAGATCAGATTTAATTATGAGTGACAAGATAAGCCAACCGATTCCGATCTTTCAGAATCAATGTTACCCATTATGCACATCACTACCATAGTGTATAAAACTTCCACAAGCAGCGAGTAATCATTATGAATTAAAGCCAAGTACATCAGCATACTTCCTAAATTCACTTGATAGGATTCTGAGAATGCCTACCTATTTATCAGTGAATTTCAGGAAGTGTGTGATGATAAAGCTGCAACAGTTAACGAAGGATGCAATAAAGCTCTGCTTCATCCTGTTTGCCCTCAAGGATAATGCCAAGAA
Organism: Dracaena cambodiana; assembly: GCA_036321105.1. Taxonomy (NCBI): domain Eukaryota; kingdom Viridiplantae; phylum Streptophyta; class Magnoliopsida; order Asparagales; family Asparagaceae; genus Dracaena; species Dracaena cambodiana. Next base: position 20,548,985 of record JAYEPQ010000004.1, on the reverse strand, counting down.
GTGGTTATATGGTATTCTACTAATTCAATCACTACTTCGAATGATTTTTTGACAGTATTTCTTAAGAAGTACTATCCCATGCAGAGGACAGCTATGATACAAAATACTATTAATCAATTCCGTTAAGTACCGAAAGAACTCTTCTGAAAGCACTTGGAACAATTCAAGAACTTACTAGCTTAGTGTCCCTACCATACGATAGAAAACTGGCGGTTGTGTCAAATCGTATGCAACGGACTTGATTACACATCAAAAACTTTTCTTGAGTCCATGTGTTAGGAGAACTTCATAAGGAAAAACGAGGATGAAGTATGAAAATTCTTAGAAGATCTAGCATGAAAAACTATGTAGTAGGATAGTCCTGCTGAGAAGCCAATGTATTGACTTCTATGAATAAGGGTGGAATTCATAGCGTCGGCAACTCTATAACTATCGAAACTAAGATTACAGCTCATGGTAGGAGAATCGAAATATTGGAAACTCCTAGTGCTCCACAAATAGGTCAAGTAAATCAATTGTACACTCACAAATTTCAATTGTAATCACGTTATGGAGGAGTGTCCACTATCAATGAATTCCATGGGTCTGATACCTAAGCAGGTAAATACCTTATATCAATGATTCATGAATAATCCATACGCTCATACATATAATCTAGGTTGGAGGAACCACCCAAATCTTTGGGATTAGGGGCAATATCAGGGGCCCCCAACTGCAACATACAGCCTCTAACCGCTGGCCAGTTTTCGTGACCAAATATGTATGTCTATCAATACCCAAACACTACAAACTATGGGAATAACCAGAATAAACCTCATGCAACCAACTCTTATCCACAATAGGGGTCTAACATTGATCACGATAGATGGCTAACGTCACTTAAGAGGAACGTGGATAATCTTCTCAAGACAACATCCAACTTAGACACAAATATGCAAAATTTAATGGAAGTGTTATCGACTTTATACAACAAATTGACCAATAACTTCTTGCAAGTGTCAACTTGCTTCCTTACACTTTTATCAGCAACTGGAATTAGAAAAGTTTCAACCTACAAAGGTCAAATTATAGCTAACTGATCGTTCAATCAAGAGACCATTTTGTATGGCTGAGAATGTGCTTATCAAGGTCAGCGAATTCATCTTTCCTGTGGACTTTATTTTCTTAGAAACCGAGCTGATCTCCAATCTACGGAAAAAAATTATGTTATCTTAGGTAGACTATTCCTTACAACTTTATCGATTGTAAGAGTGGCTCCATGAACCTATCATTTGAAAATATGACTGTGGCATTGAGTATTTTCAATATAGATGAGCACACGATGAGCTCCCTATAGAGGTTATATAGTTCACAACATACACATTTATTCTATCTCTTGTGCTAATGATGAACACACATTTGAGTAAATTTTTGCAGATGAGCTCATGTTATTAGATGAATTGACACATACTAATTTTATTTATGATAATGATTTTGCGTGTGTGCAATTCGCTAATGAGCAAAGTTTTGATGATTGTACTACAGAGTAGCTTGCATTACTTCGTGAGTTAGAAAAGCCACCACACTTCACAGTCCATGACTCACTTGATCATGATGCACTTTTCATATCTTACGACATTCCTATTGTATACTTGTTACTAATGATGAGTTGCAGGTTTACATTGAAAGATTATTTAACCCACTCATTATTACTTACATGAGAGAAGAGGAAGTGAGGACAGTATAAGAAACATAAAGGTAATATCGTAACTTGTAAGAGGTTGATGAAACACAATAATGCTAATGAAACCCTATTGCCGCAACGGATTCGGTCCGGGTCCAAAATCAGGCCAAACCCGTTATGAGATATAATCTATAAAAGGGGGTTTTCGGCTAGGGCATGAAAATAGGCCGAGGTTTCTTTTATGCGCTCGTGGCTGCTGCTCTTGATTTTGGCCGAAGAAAAGCAGAAGGGCAGCAACGGCTGAAACAAGAGAAAGGGACAATAAGGAGGGGGCTTCCTTCTTTTGGTTAAAATTATTTGTGCTTGGTTGAATAGTTGTCCGAAGCAATTAAAATTGAGGCGGTTCCTTGAGTTGGCCACGGAGAGAGAGAGAAGGTGGACTGCTGCTGTTTTGTTCGGCCGAAAGTCAGAGCAAAATAAAAGGGCAGTTTCCTTTGGAATTTATTTGGGCGGCCGAAGCAAAAAGAGAGGAAAATTACTGTAACAAGAGATTAGGGTTTAATCTCAAATTCTTGTGTGATTTTGTTGCCAATTTCTCTTGTGGTTGAGAACTAGAGTGTTGTAATCTCTTTTGATATAGTGGAATTTTTCGATCGTGTCCCCGTGGACGTAGGCACATTACCGAACCACGTTAAATCTGCGTGTTCTCTATCTCTACTATTTTTCTCTTCGGTTAACTATTTGATTCCGCTGGTTGTTGCATTGGTATTATTTCTATATTTTGCTAATAATGATCTCAATTATTAATCCCCTCTAATGTAGGAAATGATTAGGTACTTATAGAGTTCTATAATTAGATTTATAAATCCTTGGTTATTTCCATCCTTTAGATAGAGTTCAAATATGCTCAGGTTTCGTACCTGAAATCATTTATGTCTGTTGGGCCAGCAATGAGGTCAGTAATGGGTTCACCAGTGCGTTAAATGATTAAAACTCTCGGGTTTGTATAGAAAAATGACCATCCAGTGGGGTCACTGGTGGGTATACTGGGAGCTCTAGCCTCTAGTGCTAATATTCAAAATGTTATTCTACTTTACCAGACTTTAGAAAATTAATTATAGTTTGTGACTCCAAACCCCTATTAAGGTAATAATTGGTCCATTAGAAAGATAATTCCGAGGTCTAAAACTTTATCTTGAATTATTTGTTCTAATTTAGACTTTTCTTTATCAAATTTGACCACGAAATTGTTGTTTCTGCATAACTTTAATGAACTTGATTTTATTCCAATTGATCACCATTTGGGCTCATTTTTCAACCATAGAGCTTTTCCAAGAACTCCAACTTTTTGTGTCTATATTTTTTTTCCAAAAAAATTGATATGTTTTGTTTTGTTTCATTATATTTTATTTATTTTTAATGTACTGATAGCTCCACCCTCCAAAAATCTGTTGTAGAGATACGACGAGCTATTTGAGAGCATGATGGGCTTTCAACACAAAGTTGAGAACCATTCTTATCCAAAACTTGAAGCTGATAGTAGCGGCTCTAACTTTATATTTAAACATATAAACTTCTTTTGTTCTATCTGGTATAGGGCTACACTCACATATGAACACCTGACAGTTCTCCCTTTATTGTCAGTATACCTCAATCATCTTTTGGAACCATGGGTCCCTTGTCATTAACCATTCCAAGGCAATCTCAACAATGGTCTATACCACTAGCTATCACTTTATCATGGCTACTAACATCCACATGGCAGCTTGTGAGAAATAATCCTAAAGTCACATAACACATTTCAATCTAAATTCACCCCAACACATTTCGGACTTTAAATACTTGGAAGTATGATAGGATTTAAATACAAAGCTAATAATCAATCTAAGCCAAAAGTCTAAAATGATAAGTCGTGGCTCAAACTTTATATTTAAATCCATGAATTTCTTTTGTTATATCCAGTTTGGGACTATACTCACGTACAAACACCTAACAATTTTCCGCTTCATTGTTAGTATACCTCAGTCATCAATAGGATCCATGGGTCCTCAAAACCAACCATCCATTGAAAATCTTAATTTTGGTCTAAACAAAAAACTCTCTAGCTATTAACATCGACGTGGTGGCTCGTAGGAAACTTGACCTAAAGTCACCCCATATTTCAACCTAAAGTCACCTCGACATATTTTGGACTTCACACTGGCTTCAATCTCTCTTAGGCCATAACCTGGACTTTGGTATCATTTATTCAGGAGATACTCAGGCTACTTTGGGATCATAAAAGTTTTTACAAAACTGAGAACCAATCTTATATAAAACTCAAGCTGACAGGTGGTGGTCCCAATTTTATGTTTAAATCCATGAATTTTTTATTCAGTCCGAAATGGGACTATATCCATATGTGAACATATAACAATAACACAGAGCGCAAGTGCGCACATACTGTGGGTGATGCACAGACTGTTCCCAGGTGCGTTCTTTTTTTTTTTTGGGGGGGGGGGGGGGGGGGGGTGTTAGCGATGGCCATGGTGGCTGGAGGCATGGTGGTTCCTATCCCTAGTGTTGAAAAACGATTGAGAATTTCTTAGAATTTGGGATTTGGTACTTGGACAAACACAAAATACCACATCGATTTTGGAAAATTTAGATGAGATATTGAGTTCATTAATGGTTGAGATTAATCGAAGCATATTTAAGAAAGTCGTATCCGATTGAGGTGAAGCAGGAGTTGATTTTTTTATTTTCCAGCAACCCAAACGTAGTTATGGATGTGGATTGCACAAATAATCCACAATTTCGAATAGATTTTGTGCAGATTAGTAGTGATTGACAGTGATCAAGGGTTGATATTGACCAAGATAATCAATGGTCAATAGTTGCCTGGTTGTATGAAGATAAGGTATAGCATCGCGCTTGATGGTGACAAATGCAGTTACTTCTTGACATGGTTTAGTATATGATACTCTGTATAATCATTGATATTTTTTGGGAAATGATCATGATTTTTCGATAAGGAGTAGAATGTGACAATCACATTATCTGGTGTAAGACATGAGAAATGGTCATGAGCGCTTAGGTGGTCATGGTATTCTGACTAAAGTACTAAAGTGAAACACAGTATAATGATTATGAGTGCTTGATAAAAGAGTGATACAGTAGCAGTGAATATTCAATAGAGTACACTCTAATGATTATGAGCACTCAATGAATAGTATGGTATATTAATCATGAATATTCAAGAGAGTATAGTTTAATAATCATGAGAGCTTGGTGAAGAGCATCATGTAGTTGTCAGAGCGCTCGCATATGGAGATGGTGATGATTATATGGTTTGTTCCCTGTAGGTGGAAGATGGTGCATATATGTTAAATGTCTACGAAGTGATGACAAGAACAATAGAATTTCTCCAAATTGCATGGCTTATCAGATGTAAGCCAAGATGAAGATTGTTGGATTCGTGTCTTGCATCTATTGAGTATCCAGATGACTAGTATCCTTTTTAGTTTGCAATACCATAAAGATGAACACAATGCTATCTTAGTAGGATTTGAATTGAAACACTATATATGAACATACTATATATGAACATAATGAGAGATGAGGGCTTTGTTTTTATGAAAGAATAGATATAATGATAAGTTAGAGAGATATTTAGATCTTTTTTATAACTTTCTTCTTATTATAATGAATTTGTCATTGTTGTCTCATGGACATAGGTCAAACTTGGCCGGCCGAACCGTACACGTATAACTTTTGTATTCTTCTTGTGTTTACTATATTTTCTATCTCATGTGCTCGATATATTGATCTCGTGAGTTTTCAAGTTAAATTTTGGGTTTCAACCCCTAGCAAAATCCTGGTTTTGCCCTTGCTCATCAAACAAGTGAACATTTTTTCTGCTTTTTTTTTTTTTTTTTGGTGCTCCTGATTTATTTTAGCTTGCCTACAGGCACTTGATGAATCTTATACCTTAGTATGAAAATTTATTTGCTAATGTAAACTTCATTTGCTAATTAATTTGTTTTGTCATACTATGTTATAATTTATGCAACCAACGACCTTTACACCCTACATAAAAAAAAAAAAAGATAAAAAAAAGGCCCCAGTTTCACCCCCAGTGTGCGGTCAACCAAAATTAGGTTCGGATATTTCCTTCCCTTTCCACCGGCCACAATGTAGCAAACTCTCAACATTCACTGGTTAATAAACTTTTACATGGTTATTATCACCAAATTAAGTTGAGCCAACTGTATCTGGATCTCAACGATATTCTGAAAATTCAATGACTGATTCCGTTCACTGAGGCAACAAAATGGTTCATTTATGGATATGTGACTAGATCAGAGAGAGGGAGAAAGTATGATTAACTACAAACACATCAGTAGAAATATTTCCACATACATATTTACGAAGAATAAAAATAGAGGGCGAAAAGATGATCTTCCTCCTATAAACTAATCTTGATGCCTGCCAAAATAATCTTCATAAAAACTCTATGCGCCAATTACCGGTTGCTTGAGGCTCAGTCATCATCCTTAAATTCTCTGTAAGTTTAAAAAAAAAAAAAAAACATCTTAACTATTAGATTTTCTGTAACACCTACCTAGCATCATCAAAAACCCGAAGATGTGGTAAATCTGTTAGCCTTCAGACTAAAACTGGCTTATATATTATGACGGGTTAAAAAGATAATATATGATTATAAACTATATGGCATAAATTTAAATGTCAAGACTGAACCAAGTTCCAGCAAAATCGTTATGAATGACTCTATGTACAGTGAAGGGGTACTAAGTGATGATAAACTACAGGTCTTAAATTTTAGAACATACTTTACATAATACCTCCAAAATAACTTCAAATCCACAATCTAAGGAATTTAACAGAACAAATAACCTGAAGTAACAAAGCAACTGAAGAACCTATTACCATGTTAGGATTTTAACTTTAAACTCTTACCACAACTTCTGAGTTTTGGTATAGTGGGAGAGACTTTAAAATGATATTAGAGAGATCCAAACTTATTCCGCTGAATGCACAGATTTTTAAAATAATGAATACTACTAATACGGTATTAGTTCAAATCCCACTAAAGTATTAGGATATTAAACAATAACCTTTAACCCTCACTACAACTTTGGAATTTTGATGCAATAGTAAAGAGTTCAAAATAACATTCCGAATTCCTTTTGTTAGGTTGTGAGCAAATTTGTTTATCATAAATACTGCTTTCATATTTTTATCTATATTAAAACAGTGTTGCTGCAAGTGCAATTATAGTTTGCGCATTTGCTTTAGTTGCAAGTATTACTGCTGGCTGTTTACTTGGCTTTATATCATAATGCGTCCAACTATGGTGTCGACATGTCAAGTGAGAAGACAATCTAATTTACAAATTGTAAAACAATTCAAGGGCCCATTTGGTTTGCTGCAAAGGAAAATCTACCGCATTTTACATACAACAAATATTGCATATAGCATCCATTGCGAGGAAATGAAGTCAAATGTTTTGTTTGGCATATTGCATGTTTTTCGTTGCAAGGAGATAACCAACAGTCAATTAGCTTATGCAGCAAGCAGTTATTATAAACAATTAGTTCTAGAGGTAATTTCTAAATAAAATGATGAGGTGATAGAATCATAGTGACACTCTTCGTTACATAAGATTTGTAATATTTGTTGCAACCAAATTGACCATAACAAATGTGACAACTTTCTTACAGCAAAATCTGCAAACTTCTAGCTTACAACACTTACTATAATTGTTTGTGAACCAAGCAGAGCAGCGATAAACGCATTTGCAGCAAACCAAACTGCTGCTATACGCAGCATTGCTTACCCATTTTTTAAACTTTTTAAATTTGAGTCAATCTGCAACACCACTTGCAAGTTGTAATTCGAAATACATCTGTGCACATATCAGAATGTGTTAAGTGGTCAAACAGTTGATTCTTTGTAGGTTGTTGGCCACAACATATTTTACAATTACATGCATGATATTTATCCTTACTTCTTTCAAACAATAGGAAACATCTTAAAAGAGCCCCTGGTCAGCTTTGAATTGAAGTTTCTTCCATCTAACCAACTGTGAACAACACATTGCACCAATATTTCTTAGTTATTTTTGTCTGAAAACCTCGAACATTAATGTGTATTGTGTCACCCACTTAAGATGTTTGAATTTATATAGCAAATGATGATCTCTTCCCAAAAGACAAAAAGTGATAATTCGGTTGGTCAATTGTTAAACATGAATTACTCCATTTTAACTTAATTAATACAACAACTCTGGAGAATGAATTTCAGAGGCAATGCTGACTATAGTATTGTAAGTTGTCATTTAAAGTAATCAGTTTAAAAACGAAGTTAAGCAAAGAGCTTTTTAATATGCACACACATACCATGGAAGCAGAGTCTTGAGAACTAGAGTATTTTCAGGTAAAAAGAAGAATATTGTGACAAAACAGAAGGGGGGCAAAAAAAAAACTTAGTACCTGCGATCAAGATAACGTGGTTGGATCCCAGAGCCCTGGCATGTGGTGCATGTTAAAGAGCCTGCACCATCGCAGTTGATGCATTTTGAGACTTCAGTTTCACCTCCACCAAGAACTACAGTTACATTACCTGTCCCCGTGCAAAACCTGCATTGTTCTGGAAAATCAAATATTTTCACTTATCGTTATGCTCCATGACTAACAAGGTTATGGCAGTTAATGTGTACAATAAATAAAATAATAGATGTATATAGAGACCGCAATTCTATATATAATTGAGATCTGATAACTAGCTAGAGTACTAGCATTAGTTTTCAAGACCTAAATTTAAGGGGATGATTGGCCATTAAGATTGGAAAAACAACATCAACTGTTGTGCAAACTAGAAATGCTAAAAGCCATAAAAAGGAGAGAAAAAAAAAATTGAGTAGACTGGACGTTCCTTGTAATCAAATCTTAAAGGTACAAAGAGGACAAATAGCATTTAGTTTTCGATTTCTTGCAATTAAAGCTACAATTTGTTTGGTCCTCATGAAGAATAAAGTACTTCGTGAATTACCTAAGCATCGTATTTTAGTTGGCGTTTTTGGAAATCATGCAACACAAGCAATATCATTATGTTTTAACCTTATCTAAACCTGTTAACATCCAATAGGGCCAGCTATATTGTCAATTCACATCCAAATAGGGCCTACGAGTTTTTGTAGATAATAAAGGGATGATACCTAGCAGGCCTAATTGGCAAGAAATTTATCTTTTTCCTTATATTGAGTGAAATCTACCTTATTGATTATATTGTTTAGGCTAATGCAACAAGGAGAATTCCTCTACAAAGCTCCCCAAGGGAAAAGAGACTCTAAGAAGAGGTGAAAATGAAAATTTTGCTATAGAGAAATTATACATTTTTGAAGCATGTTATAATCCAAGGATTGAAATGTAAAGACATTTAAGAAGGAGATATTACATAACAATCTGAATTGACATGTTGAAACCTTAATGCTTAGCATCACTTTCTCTACTGCCAATGTTATGCTTCAAATTTTAACTATCACATGCACGCCAACGTTATTTGGTTTGTGAAGTATCACAAAGCATGTAGTCCAAGAGCATTCTTCAGTATTCCAGATGTTGCCTAGGTAACGTAGAGCTGGTAATATTTTGGACATAGGTAGCATACACAAAATGTTGACAAGATTTAGGTTGAGAATGATCTGAACTAGATAACATACGAGGGAAAAAATGATATTTTTTAGTGACGTTTCAAATAAGGCTCTCATTAACATTTTTACTTTTATTGAGCTAGGTAGATCATACAGGTGGTTTTTACATTGAAACAGACATTCATTCTCTGCATCAAAATCTTCTCATCAAGATATAACAGGCCCAATCTTGATTTTCAGTGAATCAACAACTTTGAATCTCGAGAAAGACCTAGCATGTGCGACCTTTTTTCTCTCATAGCACAAAAGAAATATCAGGTCACAATGTCCTGTGGCTGCTCTTGCATTGCAATATATAACAACAAATACAATCCTTTCTAAAAGTCACCAAATCAAAACTATCAATCCTAATTAGGTTAGTGTAACAATAATCCTAATTAGGTTATTGCAGCCAATTAGGATAACATACTTTGCAAAACCTTGACAACTTTGATAAAATACTTCACATCCTATTGTTGGAGGAGAAAATTTCAAAAAAATGAAAATAAATGCTCTGCTGCCAGGAGGATTAGCTTCGCATCGTCCAGAGCTTAGATCCGTGTGAAGAGGTAAAATGCAAAGTTAAGTAATTAGCTTCGCGTTCAGAGTATTTAACTCCGCGTGTGCAGATTCTCAGAATCCTTCATTGATAGAGATTGAAATTTGGGATTATCTAATAACCAAATTAAGTCCAATCAGGATCCAAATACAAGAGATTTTAGTCAAAAATCAGATATTTGATTAGAATTCTTAATAAATACAAAGACTTTCTATTCCTATCTCTAAAGAAACTCTCATAACAAACTAAAATCTATAAATAGTCTCTTTGAGGAGACTTTAGGGATGTTTATGGAGGAGTTCAAGTTACGCACGAGAGGTTTGAATTCATTAAGATCAGCATGAGAGAGCTAGGGTCGGCCATCATTTTTTTCAAAGAGAGATTTTCACGTTAGATCGTCAACATGTTCTACTAATTAGATCCCATCGCCATATTAAAACCCAGTTTTATTGTAAAAAAGAGTGATAAAAAAATATAAATCCTCTCGTTTGTTTTTCTATTGTTCTTTTTTTGTTGTAATCTGTAATCAATGGAAGAAAGCAAGATTTTTGTGGAGAACACTTATCACATATAATGATCCATTCTTTCTGCAAGTCCATTGCTATGGTGTCTTCGAGACTGTCTGTTCAAGTCTAAATCTATAAAAATCTGCAGTACTTTTCAAATGGTCCTACGTACTCTTCACCATTACTAGAGCGCAACACTTTGAAGCGCAACCCTGTCTGGTGCTCTACTACTCATAAAACTTCCTTAAACACTGAAATACCTTATCCTTGCTACTAATCACAAATGCCTCGAGCGTCCTTGAGTAATCATCTATGAATGACACAGAATATCGAACTCCACCTAGTGATTGTACATCCGCAATATATACACCAGTGTAAACCAATTGCAATACATGAGTCCTTTTCGATGGTGTGACATTCTTGGTGAATGTGACTGTGGTATGCTTTCCTACCAAATAATCGGTGCATAAATCAAGCTGAGTGTTCTTCAAGTTTGGCTGATACTCGCTTTGGACAGGAGTTTATATACTTATAACTAATGTGTGTAAGCTGCTTGTACGACAATTTTGAATAAGAATTCAGATCAGCCACATTCACCTCCTCTCACACTATCTTCTTATGCAATTTATAAAAAGTTTTACATGTGCTTCCTTTGGCTATAACTAGAGCACCCCCTGATGATTTTAGTTTTCCACCATCAAAGTTAATATTACAACGACATCATCTAGCTTCAAATTGAATCGGATTCAAATGAAGATCTGGAATATGTCTGATGTCCTTGAGCACCAACTTGTATCCTATGCCAGTCCGTCTCATAGCTACAATCAATGAAATGCCTTTGTTACACATCTTCTTAACCAAAGTGCCCATTGCGATATGGCATGAACATGTTCTTGCTCGGAGTGGCATGATATATCGCTCCTGAATCCATGATCTAGTAAGTATTGCACCGTGTTAATAATCAACGGTACTCTCTAAAGAAAATTACAATGTTCTTGACGGCACCTTCTTGTTATATGACATTTCGTCTCTCCCTTCATTTGCTGAGTCTTCTTATGAAGTGTCAATCTGCAATTCTTTGCATAGTAACCCTGCTTGTGACACCTGAAACACTCAATTTCTTTCTTTCACCATGAGTTCCCTCTTGAATCTATCTATTATTGTTCCCCTTACTTGATGATAAGGCCTATTCTCAAAAGCTAGAGTCTCTTCCTTTGATTATCCCAATTCCTCCGCTTAATCTCTTCATTAAGAAGATAACTTGTCACCAGGACTTTTCTATTAGGGCCGAACTGCTTAGCGACACCACAAAAGTTTTCTAAATCTCAAAAAGGAACTGAGCAGTAACAAACTTGCAACTTTTCATCCAAGGTAGTATCCATAGACACCAACTAATTGACGAGATTCTTAATCTCGATCAAGTGCTCTGCATGGAACCATTGTCCCTTCATGTTTACAAGCTTTTGGATAAGAAATTTTTATTTTATTTCGTTGAGGTCTCCCACTCCTAGACACTCTAGGATCATCTACAATTTTTGTGCAATTTCAACTATGGACACATAGTAGAATACATAATAATCTATTCATTGTCTTATGTAGCCCACGGTCTTCCAGTTCAACTTCCAAGCATTGTTGGACGTCTTCTTCGGCTTGGCAGAATCCCTTTCAATCGTGCATGAAAATCTATGCAATAAAGTAGATCATCCATCCGGCGCTTCCAAACACTCTAATTGCTACCGACGAGAGTTATCACATGAGCTCGGTTTATTTTCTATCTTCTTAACTAATCAATGGCTTTGATTCCAATTGTGACACCCCAATATTATTAAATAAAAAAAAACTATTTTTCTTAAAAGAAAAAAAATAAAAAAAATAAACATGATAGTAATGATAATATTATTGTCTAACAATTCTGTTCTTTTACTATCTTTAAAGTTGTGTTTATCTAAATACTAGTTAACTAGATAATGACAAATTTAGTTAGTTTGGATTTAGTTAATTTTAAACTTATCCTATGAAATATTATCTAAACCTAAATATTTAAATAAAAACTAAAAACTAAACAAATTGAATAATAATAAAAAAAGACAGAGAATGAGAATTTTCTCTGTTGAGTGCGGAGAAGAGAAAAAGGGCAGAGAGAGAGAGAGGAACGAGAAGAAAAGAAAGGAAATAGAAAGAGCGAAAAAAAAAGTTCTCGTCAATTTTCAGAGCTGAATTTTAAGGCAAATACTATTTTTAATTTTATGTATTAGATGAATATATTATTAACTTTCCTGTCTTCAATAAATTTTATGATGCTAATAGGTTTTGTTGTGAACATTAATTTATATGTATAATCAAAATTTGGTCAGTCTCTCCTGATTCAAAAAAAAAAAAAAATTCAAATAATTCACAGCTTTTCACTTCCAAAATCAAAACCCTAAAAAAAGTAAAAACAGAAATATATATATGTATATAATTTTTATTTTTTTCCTTCATCATTTATTCATTTATTGGATCATTCTCACTGCATCCTCAACACAAGACATGTATGAATCTGCATGTCTAGGTCTCTCACCATCTTTGCAAATGCCTCCCTAAATAAACTCTAGGGTTTGTCCTCATCACATTCTTCAGGGCTTTGCTGTCACGTAAGTTTTCTTCTATATATATATATATATATATATATATATATACACACACACACACACACACACACACACACACACACACACACACACACACACACACACACACATATATATATATATATATATATATATATATATATATATATATATATATATGATTTTTACTTGTTTGTTCGTCAACTCAATAGTATTCATGCTACAATTGTATTCATTCTTACTATTTGAAAGGAGTTATGTATTGTGATAGGTCTGGTCAGCAAACGGGGAAAAAAAAAAGAAAAATAAAATTCTGTTCTGTTGAACAGCAAACGAAAAAAAATAATAATAATTACTGTCCTGTTCAGTGAACAGAACACTGTTCTGTTCACTGAACAGAACCCTTTGTTCTGTTGAGCAACAAACCAAAAAAAAGGGGAAAAAAAGAAAGAAAAAAATACAAAGAGGGAGCAAACAGAACAGAGAGGAATTAGGAAAAAAAAGAAAAGAAAGGGAAACATGTTCTGTTGAATAGGTGCTCTTATTTGAGTATGATATTCTAACTCATCACATTCTCTTAAGTTTTAACTCTTTATATTTAGTAGTTAACATGTCATTTACAATTACTATGATGGGCATACTATGGTCTTGATTAAATCCTTCCGGAAAGGTTGGCAGTGAAAGAGATTCCTTAATGTTCTGGTTAAGTTTGGTGACTGCTACTAATATGTTTCTCAAAACTGAAACTTGAATTCAATGATTCTACTTGTTCTATATATATTAGACAATTTGGAGGTGCATTGCCATTTATTGTTAGGCACATATACTAACACACACAAAAAAAAAAAAAAAAGAAACCTGTTCTGTTCAGTTCACTGAACAGAACTGTTGTTATGTTGAACAGCAAAAACACCCAAAAAAAAAAAAAAGAAAACAATTCTAGTATTGGTTAAAGAAGAATAATTCTAGTATTGGTTTCATATGTTACTGTATATTGTAATTGAATCTATACATTATGCCTTTATTTTTTATTTTTTTATGTACCTTGATGCAGTTGTAAGTTCCATTTTGATTATATATATTTACACTCAAATTGGTATCATTAAGAAGGTATTGACCAACAATTGAAAAGTAAAGACCTTCATTCAATAACGTGATTAAAATTGTATTTGGCCATTATACTTAGAAAATTAACATAACATTTTTTTTATTTTATCATATTATCCCAGTGCTTTAACCATGTGCTTTACTTCTTCTAAAGAACTCTTGTATTATTTATTTCTTTTTATTTATTTGTTTTGTATTATATTATCAGAGACTATGGTAGACCTTTGTAATTTTAGTTAGAATTTTACATTAAACAATGAATGTGTCAAAAAAAGAAATGTAATAAAATTCATAGGGTTATGGAGGAACTCGAAGAAGTAACTGTACAATATTTTAGGAGTTTTACATTCTTGAAATTGTACAACCGAACTTAGGAAGCTAATCATGGAGTTCTGGGTGATTACTGGATCACCATCACTATAGAGCTGCACGCCTGGAGTTTTGGCTCATCAGAATTCATATTCATTAATACTTAGCGGCACGTCGTGTGGCAGTACCAGAAATCATGGCCATGGTCCCGGGTATACACGGAATACTCGCAAAACATGTGGCGCACCACTTCAGACGGTTCCAAATAAATTAACAAAAAATAAATAACATAATATGATGTCATATTTCACATGCATGTTCATTTTGTTATATATATCTCTGCTACAAAATTATCCATGACATGTGTATACAGATGTACTCCCTAACCATTATCATCCTCAAGACATATGTAATTTAACTCATGTTTTATTTTTTCCTAAAGATATATATTTTGTTGATACTTTTATAATTTTTAGTATTTTACTTAGTTTCATATTCTATTTATATATATACACATAGTCTGCCTGTATATTATTATTTTTCTTTTGTAATACTTACTAGGTCATTCTAACGACCCCGTTTTGGTACGCCCAGATAATTTATAGGATACTAAAGAAAGGAATGATTTGCGAGAGAGTGAAGGACAGCAGGTGGCACGGTATTTAGATGGATTGAAACCTCAGATTAGAGACAAAATTGGGGTTCAAGTATTGCGAAATTTAAATGAAGCCAAGAACATGGCTGTTAAAGCTGAACTGATGATGTAAGAGAAGGGTGGAGGCAGGTTTGATTCTAACAAGCGTTCATACGGGAATGATAATTTTCAGAAGAGTTCTGCAGACAGGACTAAATCTGTCCAGGAGTTGCAGAGTCGTAACGAGCGGAAAGATGATAAGGAGGCTGGAAAGAAAGTGGCTGTAACTAAGGAGGGTCAGAAATCAGCCAATTCTTATGCGAAACCTATGCTTGGAAAGTGTTTCACCAGCCTGGTCACAGATCTAATGAATGTTCTAACAGAAAACCAGTTAATATGGTTGAAAGGGACGATAATGAAGTCTGTTGTGAACCTGATGGGAATGATGATACATATGAGGAGTATGATGAGAGTGATGAGCAGGCTTATGTGATCAGAAAATTGATGCTAACGCCTAAGCAAGAGGACAACACTCAAAGACATCAGTTGTTTCGCACTAGATGTACTATTAATGGTCGTGTGTTTGATTTAATCATTGATAGCGGCAGTTGTGAGAATATCATTAGTAGAGAGGCTGTGGAGGCATTGCATTTATCTTTAGAAAAGCATTCTCATCCGTATTCTATTGGATGGATTAAAGCAGCAGAGAAAATTCAGGTGAAGGAGCGTTGTAAGGTACCTTTTTCCATTGGTAAATATAGGGATGAGGTATATTGTGATATTATGGATATGGATGCATGTCATCTTTTATTTGGTAGACCTTGGCAATTTGATATGAATGCACAACATGCTGGTAAAGATAATGTGTATAGTTTAGAGAAAGATGGGGTGAAGTTTACATTACTCCCTCTAAAGGCAAGCAACCGTCCTAAAGCTTCTAAAGTGGAGGGACGATCTTTCCTAACTATTACACAGACTGAACAGGAAATGGAGGATGCAGTTAGAGAGTCACAGATTGTGCATGCTTTAATTGTAAAGCAAATTACAACAGTTGGTGATGAGCAGATGAATAAGGAGATGGCAAAAAAGGTGAAGCCTTTGTTAGAGGAGTTTCAGGAAATTATACCAGAAGAATTACCTGATGGCTTACCTCCTATAAGGGATATCCAGCACCATATTGATTTGATTCCTGGAGCTAGTTTGCCGAATCTGCCACATTATAGAATGAGTCCGAAAGAGAGTGAAATTTTGCAAGAAAAAGTACAAGAGTTGTTGCAGAAGGGATATATTAGGGAGAGCATGAGTCTATGTGCTGTTCCTGCATTATTGACACCTAAGAAAGATGGAAGTTGGAGGATGTGTGTTGACAGTAGGGCAATTAATAAAATTACAATTGGGTACAAGTTTCCTATTCCTCGGTTGGAAGACATGCTAGATAGATTGAGTGGAGCACAAGTGTTCAGCAAAATTAATTTGCGAAGCAGGTATCATCAGATTCGAATTAGGCCTGGTGATGAGTGGAAGACAGCCTTCAAGACAAAGGAGGGACTTTATGAGTGGCTAGTTATGCCATTCGGCTTGTCAAATGCTCCTAATACTTTTATGCGAATCATGAACCAGATACTAAAACCTTTTATTGGCAGATTTGTTGTGGTTTATTTCGATGATATTCTGATTTATAGTAGATCAGATGAAGAGCATTTTGTGCATTTAAGGGAAGTGCTAACTGTTTTGCAAGAAAATAAATTATATGTGAATTTAAAAAAGTGCAGTTTTATGGTTGGGAAATTGTTATTTCTTGGCTTTGTAGTTAGTGCTGAAGGTATTCAAGTTGATGAGGAAAAGGTCAAGGCAATTAAGGAGTGGCCAGCCCCTAAAACGGTGACTGACTTGAGGAGTTTTCTTGGGTTGGCTAGTTTTTATAGAAGATTTATTCGATATTTCAGTACTGTAGCAGCTCCTCTTACTGAGTGTTTAAAGAAAGGAAAATTGCAATGGTGTGATGAAACGGAGTAGAACTTTGCAGTGTTGAAGGAAAAGTTGTGTTCTGCCCCAGTTTTAGCATTACCAGATTTTGATAAATTGTTTGAAGTAGACTGTGATGCGAGTGGGGTAGGGATTGGAGCAGTTTTATCCCAAGAACAGAGGCCTGTTGCATTCTTTAGTGAGAAATTATGTGAAGCTAGACGAAATTGGAGCACTTATGATAAGGAGTTCTATTATGTTGTGCGAGCCTTACGAACATGGGAGCATTATTTGATTGGTAGAGAATTTGTTTTGTATTCAGATTGTGATGCTTTGAAACATTTAAATGACCAGACCAGAATTAGCAAAGATATGCATGCAAGGTGGGTTCAGTTTTTACAGAAATTCCCATTTAAATTGAGGCACAAGGCGGGTGTGCAAAATAAGATAGCTGATGCATTAAGTAGGAGAACTACTTTGTTAGTGACATTAAGTAATGAGATTGTAGGGTTTGAGCACTTGAAGGAGTTATATGAGGCGGATGAAGATTTTAAATAGATTTGGGAAAAATGTAGTAGTAAACAGCCTTGTGCAGATTTTCACATTCATGATGGGTTCTTAATGAGAGGCAATCAGCTTTGTATTCCTCAGTCTTCTTTGAGAGAGAAAGTCATTCGTGATTTGCATGGTGGTGGTCTAGCTGGTCATTTGGGCAGAGACAAGACTATTGCTGCTGTTAGTGAGCGATTTTATTGGCCTTATTTGCGTAGAGATGTGGGCAGACTGGTGCAAAGATGCTATGTATGTCAGACAGCAAAGGGTCAATCGCAAAATACTGGATTCTATATACCTTTGCCTGTTCCCGACAATATTTGGGAGGATTTGTCCATGGATTTTGTGCTTGGACTACCTCGTACTCAGCGGGGAGTCGATTCTGTTTTTGTTGTTGTTGTTGACAGATTTTCAAAGATGGCGCACTTTATTCCTTGCAGAAAGGTTGCAGATGCTCAAAGCATAGCCAAGTTGTTCTTTAAAGAAGTTGTGCGTTTGCATGGGGTCCCAAAGTCAATTACATCTGATCGTGATAGTAAGTTCCTTAGTCATTTTTGGCGAATTCTTTGGCATATGTTCAATTCTTCTTTAAATTACAGCAGTACTGCCCATCCTCAGACAGACGGTCAAGCTGAAGCCACGAATAGGATTTTGGGAAATTTGATCCGCAGCATTTCCAGAGACAAACCAAAACAGTGGGATGTTGCATTGGCGCAGGCAGAATTTGCATACAACAGTGTTGTTCATAGGACAACCGGAAAGTCTCCTTTTTCAGTTGTCTACACTAAAACGCCTCAACATGCACTGGACTTGATTCAGCTGCCTAAAGAAACAGATAATAGCATTGCAGCGAAGCATATGGCGGAGCAGTGGCAATCTGTTACAGAATTAGTCAAGCAGAAAATTGAGCAGTCTAATGCAAAGTATAAGAAGGCAGCAGATAGGCATCGCAGAGGTCAGATTTTTGTAGTAGGGGATCAAGTGATGGTGTTCCTCTGCAAAAAAAGATTTCCAGTTGGCAAGTATAGCAAGTTGCAATCCAAGAAATATGGGCCATATCAAATTGAGAAGAAAATTAATGATAATGCCTATGTTGTTGGGTTGCCTAATAGTATGGGAATATCCAAGACATTTAATGTGGCGGATATTTATCCATTCTATCCAGATGATGAACCGCTATATCCGGAAAACTCGAGGTCGAGTTTTCCTCAGGTGGGAGAGAATGATGTAGAACGGGTCACGGATGCGTTTATGAGCCGATTCGAAAAACAAAAACAAAATAAAGGAAAGTGATGACGGCCCAGTTTAGAAACTAATGATGACGGCCCAGTTTAGAAACAAACTAGTTGTAGGCAAATTTTATTATTTTTATTTCTGTTTTTTTTAGTTGGATTAGGATTTTCGTCTTTAAGTTGGATTAGGGTTTCCGTCTTTAAGTTGGATTAGGGTTTCATATTTGGATCTATAAATATGGTTGTTTTTCATTGTTGAGAGATCATCAAATTTCATAAAATTTATATATTTCTCTACAATTGTGAGTTTCAGAGGTGAAACTTTGCCTATCTTTTCTGAGAATAATCGTTGATTATTTTCGATCCTTTTCTACGCTAACTCGCTGCATCAAAAACCTAGAAATAAAGTAAGCCTTGGATATACTTATCAATATAAAATAATAATGTACATATGTCAGTTTATTTATCCTTACTTCTTGAAAGTTAATTTGGACTATTCAGTGAAAGAGGCCACATGTTTTAGGAGGGTCGCGTAGCCCCCATATTCCTGGTGCTGCCATAGGATCATATTGTTAGGTAAAGATAGATAAGCATAACCTCCTAGGCCCGAAGTCCTCAAGACAAAAGACAAATTGTGATCCAGTAATCGCCAAGACCTCCATAGTTAGGTCTCTCAATTCGGGCTATGCAACATAAATACATAGGTCTCCCAAAATATATGTATCAGTTCACCGTCTAGTTCCCCAATAACACCATTAGTTATTTTATGTCTTAAGATGAATTCGGAATATAGATTATATCAAATATTCAAATTGAGTTTTTTCTAGGGTTCTTGTTTTCTATAAAGGAAAAGCCTACTATTTTTAGGAGTTGCAATCCTTCGAAAGCTCACCAAAAGGAATGTTTATGATGGTTAAAATATAGCTATAATACAATCATAATATTCACAAAGTTTGAACTCCAAATAGTCGGAAAATGCCTGATTAGTCAACTAGTCATAGTCATTAGGTAACTAGTCTCAGTGCATTAGTCACCTAGTTCTTCAATATGTCAGTAAGAAAAGCTTCTAGATTAGTTAACTAGTCCTAGGATATTCGTAGACTAGTTTTAGTATATTGGTTGATTAATCTCAGTGCATTAGTTGACTAGTACTTTAAGATGACAGAAAAATAGTTCTATGATTGGATGACCCGTCACAGTGCATTAGTTGACTAGTCTCATCCATAGTTTAAAATTAATCAACTAATTATTAAATTTAAATAATATAGATTTAACTACTCATGAATCATGTAAATTTAAACAAAATTAATCTACAACTAATTGTCACTAAGCTACAAAAACAATAAGTTTCAATATAGATATATATTAAACAAAGTGGTCATATATGTCTCCACTAAATTAATCAGTAGCGTAATATGCAAAACTAATGAAGACAAAGTTTTGGTTTGGATCGGATAAGCGGGATGAATATGCAATTGATGAAAAATGCGGCAGCTAAAGATGGAGAATTTAGGGAATATATTATGTTCTCTTTGGGGAGAATGAGATGGGCGGCGGCTGGTTAGGAGGAGATAAGGGTTTTTTTTTTTTGGATATTTATACCTATGAATATATTAGGATGTGACGAAAATGATAAGTTTTCTAGTTGTTTGCATAGTAACTAGTATTTAGGATAAGGTCAAATTATAATGTTCTTGAAGATAGGATTAAGTTAACTGATTATTATTACTATTATTTTGAAATTAACTATTAGTATGGTATGGTTTAAATAGGAACACTGAATATAGAGGGCAGGGGTGTTACATTCTCAGGTTGCAAAATATAACAACAAATATAATCCCTTTAAATTCAACCAACTCAAAATAAACTAATCCTATCCAGCTAGTGAAACAATATCCTAATTAGGTTAGTGCAGTTGTAAGAGTCTTATTTGGATTCACCTTCATCCAAGGAGGCTCAGGCATGAAATCAAACCTAGTCTTTTCCTTTACCAACCCCAACCATGGATCACGTAGTGGAATGACAGTGGATCTTGGACTCGTGTTCGATCCCGATATTTGGGTTGGACCCAGTATAGAGGATATTTCTACAAGTTGCTATTTGCACCCACTTCTTTGCTAAGCTCACCATCTTCAAAATTTTATAATATTTACAATCTTACTAATAATTTAATTAGATAAAAATGATCCTTCCATGGGCAACATCATTTTAAAATAGGTGAAGATTTTGCGACTGTGGAGAGAACTTCGAAAATGATGTGGTTGGCGAGAGATAGAGAGAGGGAACTTGACAGGGAGAGCGGGGAAAAGAGAGGTGGGGCTGCAATAGGACTGGGATGAGAGTGTAGTTGGTAAATTTGGAAGGTAATATTAGGAGGGGACTTAGTAAATTAAGTAAAATTTAAAAATCCTTTGTGGGGGTGCATTTGGTAGCTGAGTTTACTTTGTAAAGAAATGGGCGCAGATAATAACTCCCTATATTTTCTTTT
Organism: Dracaena cambodiana; assembly: GCA_036321105.1. Classification (NCBI taxonomy): domain Eukaryota; kingdom Viridiplantae; phylum Streptophyta; class Magnoliopsida; order Asparagales; family Asparagaceae; genus Dracaena; species Dracaena cambodiana. Next base: position 20,527,668 of record JAYEPQ010000004.1, on the reverse strand, counting down.
ATTCATATAATTGATATTGACATCATATAAATATGTACTGATGGCATCTAAACACCAAATTATTCCCATAAACCAGGTTTTCCCAATGTAAAAATACAAAATAATTTCGCTCAACCCTCATCATAAATTCGGAGTTTTTGTGCAATGGAAGAGCCCTTTAACATGGTATCAGAACAATCCGGGTTCAATTCCTACCGGACACATATTTAATTATGGGTTTTACAAAAAATTATACCGCTGCGTAAAACTCAGGTTTAGATTTCTATCCAAAATGGGCCTTCAACCTGCGAGGGGCATGTTAAAATACAAAATAATTTCCCACAACTTTCACCACAATTTCGGAGTTTTGGTGTAGTAGAAGGGGTGTATTAAAATATAAAATAATTTTCCTCAAACCTCTCCACAATTTCGGAGCTTTGGTCCAGTGAAAGTCTTTCAACACCCAACATTAAATAGTACCCATGGATCATCAAACAAATTACAGATCAGCTTTAATAGCTTTTTAACCAACTACATTCCAACCTCTCACTAAACCAAGCAACCAACTACAAGAATCGAAAGAAACTGAAGAAATTAACATGCATTAGAGACTTACGAGCTCCAGACCCACTGCAAGGGAAACAAGGCTGCGTATTCTCCCTACTGGCCTGCAATACAAAAACCACACATCCAAATCAAAAAAAAAAAAAAAAAAAAATTCTCACACTAATTAAACTGATCACCCACCCAACGCAAAATCAAAATTGACTCCCACGAGAAACTCACAGCGCTCTCAATCTGCGTCTCGTAAAACACGGGGATCCCAATCCCCACCGCGACACTAACAACCCCAACGGTAATGGCCACCACCTGCAAAGTTCAACTGCAATATTCAGTCACAAAAACAAATAGAAGCAATGAAATCTGATCTGATCAAATAGCTAGCTAGAATAGAAATTAGTCACATGGTTAAGAGACTAATCAGTACGTACGGTGTCCTGGTCGAGGTCGAGGGCTCTTATGCGAAGATGCGGGGAGGGTTGTCGCTGGATTCTTGGTGGTCTGAGAGGGAGAGAGAGCTTGGGATGAGACGAAGATGATGAGGTCAAGAATGGGGAGCAGAGGCCAGCGAGAGAATGTGTCATTGCAAATATTGAAGATTAATGGACAGGGAAAAAATAAACAAATAAATAAATAAAGAAGCTCAGTTCTTGATTCCTTCGTTGCAAATTTTTGAGGTTTGAGCATGAGGGAACAGATACGGACCACAAATTGTGGATTGGTGACAGACAGCCGCGAGGGACGGACTCAATCCCGTCCCTTGAAGCTGTGGAGAACGACCACACGTGTCGAGTTGGATGGGAGACTTGCGGTAGAAAGAAGAGCGTTACTAGATGCGCCCATGTTCTGCTTCTTAGTGAGCCGCAAAGTTGGTGGGGAAAATTTGATTTTTGGGGCTCACTAAGAAAAACTGGGGACGCATCCAGTGACTCTCCAGAAAGAAACTAGATTCATGACTCCAGAGCTGACTACTTATTTTTCTGACAGTAAAATAAAGGGGTTTTTACTTATTTCCCTTGTATCTATAAAAATTAGGATTTAGCCTCCCAAATCTGCATATTTATAATTTAGTTCACAAATCATTTAAATTATCATAATTTATTCTCCTAATCATAATTTTTTACCTGAATTTTCCGTTATACCCCTGAGTTACTTCATTTTAGTCCTCCATTATCTCTTCCTTCTCTCTTCCTCTTCATATTGGATTTCCCTCTCCATTCTTCTCCTCTCTCTTTCCTTCTATTTAATTTCTTAAGTAAATTAACTCAGGAAACCCAATAAGGAGAGGGAAAAGAGATTTGAGGACTAAATTCTAATTTTTAAAGATTTAAGGGACAGATATTTAAAAACTCCTAAAATAAAATTAGACACATCTTTGCTACTCCAAAAATTTGTTACCACACGAATTCTGATTAGACACCAAAACCTGTTTACAATTCTAAAGAAATTTCATGCATCTGGCTTTGACTTTTCTCCCTCGAAACCTTTCGCTGGAGATTTTAACTCAGGTACTTGTGCTCGTTACTATTACAATTTTTTTTTATATGTTTTCATTTTTTAAATTACATTTTTATTCATGTTCTATCCACTATACTGTAAATTTGAAATTGTGGTTGGGGGGGGGGGGGGGGGGGGGGGGCGTGGGGGTGGTTATTATTTGACTAATTATTTTATATCCTATAACGTTCCTACAGGTTGGATCGAAACCTGAATTATATGAAATGGTTATACAATTTTTTTATAAATTTGCAATTAATAGGATTTGAATGTGAGTTATTGTACCAAAATTTTAAAGTTACAATTAGGGATGATGATGGACGTGTCCACGGGCCAAATTTTTTGTCCGTCCTATACAAAAATTTGAATTAAAAATAAAAATTTTATATTTTTAATTCAAAATTTTGTATTGGGAGGATAAAAATTTGATCCGTGAACTCGTCCATTGCCATCCCTAGTTGTACTGAGCATAAATTGTTTTAAGTTCTAACACCAGTATTCTTTCAATAATATAGGCAAGGTTTTGTCTCACTATCTCTTGGAGAGAATCAAGATTTCAACATGTTCATAGTTTAAAGAAAAGAATATAATGTCACAAACTATACCCCAAAAAGTTTGACAGTATTTTTTATTTTTAGGTGAGGCATTACCAGCGAGTGCCCCAATAACTGGTACATGAAACCTTTAATAATAAGAAATCACGCAATTAAAGTGCACAATATAAATGATTATATTGTTACAATCCAATATTAAATTAACTATCCAAAATAGTTCTGAAGAAAATTACATATAGATGATTATAAGAAAAATTACCCACAATAGATTACTATTACAACAAAGAAGGGTAACTTGCTGAACAAAGGAATAAAAGTTAAAGCTAATTATAGCTGTTACAAAATCTGGGACAATTACAAGTCTTCAACCATCGATCGGAGATCTATTTACTATTGGAATTGTGAACCTTTAGCTGGTAGGCTCTCTCCAAAATTTCTAACACCTAGGTGTGTGGAGATAACTCAGGGGTCAGACCTGATAAGAAATAAAATCATGCACGTGATAGAAATTAACAATAGTAGAAAAAATAGAAATTAGTATATTATATACAAGAGTTGATACTACATGACTTAAGGAAAATATATGTATACGATAGAAGACATTATGATTGTAATAAATATAATATCACAACAAATAAACCAATATGTCCGTACTAGATAAGCAGTCAATTTCAGAGATGATGTGATATGTAATTGACATGTAGATTAATTTAATGCTAGTAGAGTTAAAACCTATGCAATCTACATGTATCTTGAATACTTGGGTAAACTAGAGAAAGTATCCATTGAGTATAACGTGGCAATATCATTCCTCACTAAGTATTCAATCTCATGTAATACTAAGCTAACGCTTGATGGAACTGATTAGTAGAGAAATTCACTTGTTATGGGAGTATCTCTTAAACTCCAGACTACGGATCTTATCACGACAGAAGTTAGAATTTTGATCACAGCTAAAGTCAAAATATTACGCCACAATATAAACTGGAACATCATGTCACAGTATAAACTGAAATATCAGGTCATGACTGTTGATCGGATTAACAACAATACGAGATTGTGTCGATTGATCAATGTTTGGTATCTCCCATAAAACGTTGACAAATCCTCTTTTCATTTTTCCCCCATGAACCCCAATTATCTTATTAATATGCACATATTTAAGGATCAAGTTACGTTGGCTTATAGGCAATATCATACAGGATCAGTATCACAGTAATACAACATACAAATCAAGTCACATCCGGAGGCAGAATATTAAAGCAAGTCAAGATTCAAGTACATATCCAGGCAGAGCAAGAGGCATATCCATAATACAATGCATATACATGGTACAAATAGGATAGATATTAGGCAAGTAAACTGTTATGACTCCATATGATGGAATTAACATATTGTGCATTGATAAGTGAAGTCAAGTATAAATTTTCATATCAATTCTGAGTAAGATTAAAAATCATCAAGTAGATCATTATAAAGGTAATTAAAATAATAAAATAATAAATAATACATCTACCTAATAAAATTATTATCAAACTAAATCTTGCTAAAGTTATTAAATAAACTTGGCTAAAGTTCTGGGGAGAATAGAGTTGCGAGGAAGAGGATTGGTCAAGTAAAGTTGTTAGTGGATATTAGTTAGGTAGCCAAAGATACAGTGAATTGATGGGGTTGGCAGAGATGAATAGTAATAGTGGAATGATGGGGTTGGCAGAGATGAATAATAATGGAGGGAATGAATAGTAATAACGGAGATTAGTAGTGTTGGGTGGGATGAGCAGTATTGGTATGGGTTGGTACTATTAGCAGAATGATGAAGACAAGTTGGCTATAGACAAGAATTAAATTAATTTTAAGATTATGTAAATAACATTAAGATAGAGTTTGTAAACCGGTTTTACAGTTAGGCGAAGTTCGCAAAGGGGAACAGGAACTATTTCAACAACTTT